>PVJC01025035.1:0-25035 GCA_004026665.1 Murina feae | reverse complement strand
CTTCAAATATACTTCTCTTCTTCCAGGCAAACATGCAAATTCTAGATGGAGATGGAAGACAGACAAGGGTTCTGGCAGGGTGATTGTGTTGGTTGCATGTTATGTTGTATGAAGGAGGAAATGCACTGTGGGACATCTTTATACTTGGGTCTCCTTAGAGAAGTAGCCATTTTTAATAGGTCATTCACCAGTGATCTCTGATTAAGGCAATATATACTCTTCCCCAAACTCCATCTGCTACCCTGACAACCTTTTATTTGATATGACAACAGAAACACCTGTTTGAGTTTCTTGTTTCATATTTTGATAATGAATGATTTTTACAGTGTGAGGACCACCCCAACCTTTTTGAGAAATCATAGCCAGACACCAGATAACTATTTGGGATGGACAGGACGAGAAAAATTTAATTTCTGTGACTTGCTTCCTTACACATTAGCTCTTGAGGCATATTTTGCATTTATGTTCTGCAAATAGCAGAGTATATGCTTCATTTCCCCCATGCATTTTTCCTCAAATTTATTCCCAGTGAACAGTTTCAACCTTGTGTGGGACTTCTTATTAGGAACTTTAGAAATGCCTCTTTACAGAGGAAGTGTTTGGGAATCAGAGAAAATGCTATCAAAACTTTTAGGTTTCTTTTTCTTCTTCTTCTGGGGGGGGGGGCGTGTTTTCAGGTTCCTCATCTTTCTTTTTATTTTATTTTTTTCCATCACCATTTATCCCCTCTATAAAACTTTTAGTTTTCAGCAGCAGTACTTCTTAAGTATGAAGGAAAGAAAAAGAAAAATCTGTTTCATCATGATTTTATCTCTTATCTTTGAGGAACATTAAATAAACATAGTCAGTGAATGGGTTGACTTTTGACACTCCCTCAACATATGTGTAAACACACATACTAATAAATGAGGATGGGAAGAGAAAGGAGGGTTGTGGGCCAATTTATTCAACCAATAACTATTGAGATCCTGCTAGAATGGGTTAGAATGTGGAGATAAAATTAATGCACCATAACTCAATGTACAACTTCTATGTTTCTAATTAATATACCCTACTATTTTTGAAAGGACAGGGTTTGCATATTTTAGATTTCTTTTTCCAGAACCCACACTTCCAGTTCATAAGATTCTTATAAGAGGGGTGATGGGTAAGTATGGTTGACGCATTCCCCACTGCCTATCTGCCGTTATCACCAGAGACATGCCTACATGTTTAAACCTTTGTCCTTACTAAGTCCTAAAACATTGACCAAAAAAAATGTAGAGTTTTGGAAGTCTAGAAAACAAAATCATTATTAGAGCTATATAAGAGGGCTATTTGCCTGAAAGAAAGTTTTTAAGGAAGCAATTGACATAGTAGAATAAGACTACTCATCAACTTGAAACAAACTGTAGTCTCAAGTCACTAAGCTAGCAGAGGATCCATCAGTGGGAATGGCCACATCAGATTAGTCCCATTGCATATTTCATTTTCTAAGAAAAACTGTTTCAGTTGGAGAGGAAGGTTCACTCTCCTCTAGAGAGAAGTCTGACAAGCCCTAAACAATGCTAACCTGTTGTTTAGTCAAACCGGCAGATCAGGACACTCTTTTTCTTTAAAGTAGCTAGGATGGGTTCGAGCACTGCCTAAGTCTCCTTGCTTAGAAATCAGAGGAGAGATTGCCCTCTTTTGTCACCCAGTTCAGTCTTCGATGGCTACTTTGAAGACTAATCCATAGACAGAATAACTTTAAAGTGTTCTGGGCTGTACAGAACATCTAACCAAAAGAAGGAAAAATTTCTTGAGAACTAAGTATATTTATGACGTATCTGTGGAACTGTAGCCTTGCTCATCATGAAGCAACATAGCAAGGTCTGTGGACACTCACAGTGCTGAATAGGTCAGTCACTGGGAAAGTTCAACTCGGAATGTCCTTTCACTAAATTACCTACTAGTGCACCAACCAAGCTTGTACATAAACCTGGCGTTTGTCAAAGAATATTCTCAGTGCTTTCTGATCATGTTCTAGGAAATATATTTCAAATGGGTTTAAACACTGGGGACCACCCAAATCTTTTGAATAAATATGGCCACCACCAACTCTAATTAGGACTTCAAATGGACTGTTCAGTCCATGATGGGATGAAGATTGCAAAATCTCATCTCAGCCTTGGTTCTTGTTTGCAATATAAATCAGGTAGACTGTTGGAGCCATAGTACCTGGAGGTTTGTCGAGGGGATGGTAAACATCTTAAGAATTAATCTGATGGGACATAATTATGCAAATACAAAACTTTTAAACAAATGCTGGAAGATACACAAACGCACACTTACCACCCACCTGTATTTGGCATTACTAAGCGTCCTCCTAAATGGCCGAAGACACCAGTGGTCCTCAGTTCTGTCCTTGTGGGGAGCGATGACAGATTTTGGAGGTAGGGTGTTTTATTTCTGGGATGCACTGTACTGAAGCTGCGGTTGTTTCCATGGGGAAAGGTCCCGGAATGGTTCTTGCCATGGTACTCAGCTCTCTCAGACACTCCCAGCGAAACCATGAACGAGCTCTGAACTTTGACTTTGATGTCTGACAAAGGGTTGAAGAGTGAAGACTCGGTCATGAGTTCCTTGTCCAGAGGGTCCTGTAGACAGATGGGTCCGCTGTATGTTCGACTCACGGTCAGGTCTGGCTGCATGGAGGAATTCAGGAGCAGGGAGTTACCTGATGAAAGAAAAGGGCTCTGTCACTCAGAAACAAAAAGGCATCATAGTTACCCCTTCACATCTGCTTCCACGAACTACATGACAGCCCGTGTGCTTGCCCGCTGCTCCCATCAGAGCTAGACCTTCAGGGCCATCCCAAGATCTACACTGGCTCTGTGAGACTGGTCATTAGTGACCAGCATCCTGGACTCTGGCTTTCCCAGGCGATTCTCTGAATGCCACTAAACCTAAATCATTCACTTTTCAGAGTTCCTTACAAGCTGTCTTTTCAAAAAAGAGGTATTTCTGATACTCCATCAGGTATTTTTGTTGATGTGATTTTAACTGGCAAGAGAAACTTAAAAAAAGGGGGGAGGAAAGATGTTTTATAATTCCATTTGGAGCAAAAATAACATCTGTTCATTTTAAATGGCACGAGATGACACAGCATGGTGACTGGGTAGTGCTGTTTATAACCGAAATTGTGTGGGTGCCCACACATCTCGTGAAATTCTGGGCATTTTGGAGTTTGGGGGGCGGAAAATGATGTGTCCCAGAGCAAGAAGTTCAGGAGACCCCAATTTGTTCTAATAATGCATGTGCCACTCTGAGAGGGAAGGAGGCACCACATGGCGCTAGGGAGAGACATTTACAGCTTAGAATGGCTTCCTTTCGATCTCAAAACAAATGGAAAAAAACAATCTTTACAAAAACATGAGAAATTGGACATTCTCATCTGTTGGGGCTTACCAATTTTTCCTAAGCCATATAATAAAACAAAATGCTGTGATATTTTCTTGCGATGAAGTCATCTTATTTATTAGTAAATAACAAAATAACCCTCAGTCCCAAACCTCCCACCCATACCAGTCCGTCAATGTGACATCTCAAATTGAAACCCAAACCATATTAAACCATTTTCCTTTTGGGCCTGACAAAAATGTTTAAAGTATGGTATTTTTGAAGGTGTTGCAATTCCAGGACATATTGTATTAGCCTCTATTGTTTTTCCATTTTCATAATTTGTGGCAACCCCAGCAGGAAAGCTGTAATCCTGATTTTTCCCAGGGAAGTTCTAATGCTCTAAGAATCCTACATAATAAAAGAGGAGGTTCAGAATAAAGTGAAATAACTTTGTAGACCTAAAGGCTCTGTGGCGATGCATCTTTTTCATGCCTAAGGCTCCTGTGCTAAGGCATAGGCATAGTAAAGGGGCTGTGTTTTTTTAACAGGACTGCATTGAATTCTACAGGCACCATCCTTGCTCTCTTATTTATGGTTTTCCCAGGCAAGTGGCAGGGCTTAAGATCCACCTAACATCTTGAAACAATTGGGAACAGGTGTTTCCACTGAGACCTGAAAAATCATACTGCTGAGTCTCATGGTTGTTGTATCTCAATCTCTCACCTTCTGAAGATTAATTTCTGGATACTCTTAAAAGACCCTCCTAACTTAAGTGAAGTCATGAAGCAAAACATTTCTTAGAGTTATACTTAAGCTTAACATATGCACTTAAATGGAAAATGGGATTATAGAGGAGTGGGCAAATGTAGGTTTACAGTTATAATGTAAATAAATACAATAATTAATAAATAGTAATACAAGAATACATTCACAATTGTAAGCCTACTTTTGCCCATCCCTGTAACAGTAGCTATGTATAATAGAGTCCAAGTTGACAAAAGTTGTCTGCCAACTTGATTCAAGTCTGATCAGGAACAATCATCTGATAACCCCAAGTTTCTCCCTGGAAATCCTTTTTATAAAGTTCCTGGTGTACTCTGAGTGTCTCATCCCATTGAACAGTCTCACTGTTCACCTTGCTGGGTTCTAATTATATTTGCTCAAGACAGAATGTCTTTAATACAATGGAAGGCAGAACCAATGAGCATCAATGCGAGGTGTTATCACAACAATTAACAGGGGAGATTGGAATTTGAATAGATAATTTTTTCTTATATCACTAGTTTTGTGAGATTCCTGATTAAAAAAAAAATCAAAATGATAAAGTTTGGAAAGGCTTACTAGACATATAAGCTCCAAGAAGCCCCATAGTAAGGAAATGTGTTCAAACTTATCCTAGTCAGCATTCTCCAAATGAGCCACCACTCTAGCCTGTTGCCTGGTGCTCTATGAACAGTAGCCTCCTGTACCCAGGCAATAGAAAATAACCAGGTTCTAGAACAATATTCACTACATTTATTGAGCTGCTTCCATATGCAAGGGCTTGTAAGTCATGTTATTCCAAGTAATTTCACCCTCAGAAGAACCTTTGAAGTGAATATGAGTATCTCCATTTTACAGCTGTAAATTGATTTAGACTCAGAGAAACTAACTGATTAACTAGGTCATTTAGCAATTTTGAACTCATCTTTATGACTTCAAAGATTCTGCACTTGTACATGCAGCTCTCATACTACTAGCTTTCCTCCATTTTTAAGTGCTTGGTCTAAGACAATGATATCTTATTATTTGATAAATATATATTTCTAGTTGCTTAATTTTTTTTTCAATTTCAGTTGACATACAGTATTAATTTCTGGTATACAACATACTTATTAAACATTTTACAATTTACAAACTGATCACCTACCTGACACCATACATAGTTATTTCAATATTGTTGGTTATATTCCCTATGCTATACTTTACATCCCCATGACATGTCTATAACTGCCAATTTGCACATCTTAATTTCTTCACCTTTTTTATCCATTCCCCAATCCACTCCCATCTGGCAACCATCAGTTTCTGTTAGGACTTCTTTCTCTGTATTTCCTGTATACCTCTTGTAGATTTTTGCTTTATGTTTACCATGTACTTACTATATAAAAAGCTATGTTATAGCAGTCTATTTTAAGTTGATGATTGGTTTGGTTTGAACACATACTAAAATCACTATAGTTTCGTCATCACTTTTTACTTCTTTTGTGCAATTATTTGTGTGTATCTCTAAATTGTTGTAATTACACATTCTCTTTCTACATTTGCTTTTTAACCTTTGTACTAGCTTTATATTGGTGGATCCACTGCTTTTACTGTTTGGCTTTGTTAAACAAATTTTCTTTCCTATATTTTGCTATTCCTACTTTTGATCACCTCTTCTTAAAGAAGTCCATCTAATATTTTTGTAATATTTTTCTTGCCAGTAAAACTCATTGTTTCCCTGTCAATCTAAATGATAGCCTTGCTGGGTAGAGTTATCTTGGCCGTAGTTCTTTCCTTTACATAATTTTGAATATTTTGCACCAATCCCTCTGGCTTTCTAAGTTTCTATGGACACATAGCTGACAGTCTTCTGGAAGTTTCTTTGTACATAATTAACTCTTTACTCTTGCTGCTTTTAAGGCTCACTCTCTGTCTCTAAACTTTGGCATTTTAATTATGTTGTATTTTGTCTCTTTGGGTTCATCTTGTTTTTGACCATCTGTGCTTCCTGGACTTGTATGTCTATTTCCTTTGCCAGGTTTGGTTATTTATTCAAATAGTTTGTCAATCCCTTGCTCTCTCTCTTCTCCTGCTGGTATCCCTATGAAGCAAATGGTGTTATACTTAATGTCCCAGAGGTCCCTTAACTATAATCATTTTTAAAATTCTTTTTGTTGTTCTGACTGTGCATTTTCCATTACCTTGTCTTTCAGAGCACTGTCTTTCAGTATTCTGCTTCATCTAATGTTATTTGATTCCTTCTAATATATTCTCCATTTCTAATTTTTTTTAATGGTTTCTATCTCTTTGTTGAACTCTTCACTGAGTTCACCTGTTCTCCCCCTAAGTCACTTGAGAATCTTTTGAACTTTATATCTGGTAGATTGCTTGTAACCATATCATTTAGTTATTTTCTGAAAATTTGCCTTGTTCTTTAATTTGGAACATGTCTCTTTGTCTCCTCATTTTGGCTGACTCCTCGTGTATAATTCTATGTATTAAGTAGATCTGCTATGTCTCCCAGTATTGGTAGGGTGGCCTTACCTAGTAAATGTCCTTTAGGGCCCAGTGGTGCCATCTCTCTGGTCACCTGAGCTGGGTGCTCCTTGGTATCCCTTGTATGGGTTGTGTGCCCTCCTGATGTAGTTGCATCTCAATTGCTGCTGTCACATCAGTAGATGAGACTAACCTTTGGAAATACTGGCTGTGAGAAATTTATGGGGCTACAGGAAACAAGGTACTGTGCAGGGGCTGACCCCATGCAGCAGGATTGACTTCAGTTGGACTCTGGCATCTGCTGAGCCTTCCTTGGGTATGTCATTTGTGGAATGCTTGGGGGATGCTCTGGTGTGGTAAGAAGCTGGCCACTCAGAGTGTTGGTTCTGGGGCCTCTTGGGAAGGACTCTGATGCATCCCATGGTCAGATCCTACCTGTGTCTGGCCTGTAGCCACCTGTTAGAAGCTACAAAGTAATCTGTGGTTGGTGGTCACCTGTGCTGAAAGAGGTTGGACTGTGAACTGTGAGGCTGGCTATCAACTAGTGCCAGGCATCAGGCCACCTAGCAAGAGGTACAGGGCATGCTGAGGCCAGCTTCCATTTGATTGGGATTTATGGATCTTGAGAGATTTTAGAAAGTTAGCAGTATCAGCTGAGGCAGGACACCTATGTGAAAGAAATACTGCAAGTAGTATGGATGGTGAGGCAGCTGGGTGGGGCAGGGTCTCAGATTTGGCTGGGGCCTATGCCTGAAGACGGGGAGAGGGAAGGGCTCAACAAGGAAACAATGGCCTCTACCAGCACTATCCCCAGAGAGAGAGCTGCCTTGACCTTTGCCCCCACCAGCCCTCATTCTGAAGTCAGTCAGATTACCTCCTCTCTGTCTGCCCCTGGTGCTTTGTGAGTGACTGCCCCCGGGCTGGAGTTGAGCCAGGAAATAAGTTTGTGCTTCAGTGAGTCTGCTCATGGTATCTTTAAGAACTATAGCTTCTAGGTCTGCAGCAGCTGTCCATCCCATTTAAACACAATCCCTGCTTATTTTCAAAGCCAGATGCTACGGGAGCTTCTCTTCCAGGCTGTGGAGTTGAGGGCTGGAGAGCCTGGTGTAGGACTGGGACCTCTCAGCTGAAATAACTTTCCGCATTTTTTACTGCCACACGTGGCTGTGGGACCTGCCCATTCTGCTTCTCCGCCCCTCCTACCTGTCTTGGCTTGGCTTCTTCTTATATCCTTGGTTACAGGAATTCCCTTCAGCTATTTATAATTCTGATGTGCTCACAGGAGGAGGTGAACGCAGTGATTGCCTACTCTGCCATCTTGAAGTCTCTATTTCTAGTTTCTTATGGAGCCTAAATATTAGGTCTCAATTGGAGTTATTTCTAATAAAATAATAAATACCAAACCCTATATGAGGCTGCTCAGTCTCAAACATGAAACATTGGTGCTTAGAAGTGAGTGGTAAGCCTGAAAGCATTTTGTTTCTCCCAATTTCTAGTGCCCTTGGGTGTCCACTTCAGAACCTGCCAAGCAGCGAGACTTCTTCTTGTCCCGTGGTACAGGTGATACTGTATGCGATAGCCAGAAATAAAGGTGATGATATTGACAATGAGAGTCCATGTAAAAAATCTTCATTCACTGAAGAGAGTTTCATTTTTTTTCTAAAATTAAAGTTGTGTCTGTCTCATCACCAATCAGAAATAGATGTAGTTCATATAAGAGAATTCAATGACTCTTCATTTTGAAAATGAGCATTGCTGTAGTTTGGTGTGATAAATTTTCCTGTCCCCGCAACAAAAAATTGCCTGACTGGGCAACAGCTGAGAGTCATTTAAACTAGGAATTTCATTTTTTTTCTCTGGCTAACTGACCCGTCATATATCAAGAGTCCTTTTACTTATTTAGAACAGAAGTACAAAAATAATTCCACCTCATAAATAGTGTAATATATATGTCTGGGAGGTTGCAGTATAGTAGTTAGTCCTTAGCCTTGAATAATCAGAATTTCAGTGATCTAACCCTCAAAGCAGTCTTGTTAAAATAGAAATTTGGATAAGCTGTACAAAAGTAACTTACTAAAGACAGAAATACCTCATTTAAATGTTGCTAATGGTCATTTGAGAGCCATTTGTCCTCACAATAGCCAAGCACTTAGGTTTCCTAATGTATGAATACAATTTGGCAGCGGCCCCCAGTGCCAAGTGCTATGTTCACACAGGGCCAATGAGCACGGAGGTCCTATGTGAGCATACTCTTTGGTCCTGAGGACGTGTTTTGGGGTAACCTATGCCGCTGACCTTGACGGACTGTTTTGAAGTTGAAGGTCTGGAAGCCACCTGTCAATGCAGAAGAGTCAATGACGTCCACACCATAGTCACTCTGGCTCCGTCTATAAATGGTGACACCAATGACGAGGACTGCAACAGCCACGACTGCAGCACCCAAGCCCGAGTACAAAGCAATGTCGCTGGCATTCTCAATGCCTGAAAGACACAAGAGAAATCCTAAGTGGCCAACATAGGCACAGAGCCGAAGAGCCACCCCATGATACAAAATGAAATGCTGTTGGGTTTTTAGAGCTACTGCTCAAAGAAAATTACATATGCAGCTAGCCACAAGTTACACTCTCTTTCACACAACAGTCATGTTTCTGAAATACCTTGCATAAATCAAAGGGATTCTAGTCAAATATCTTAACTGCATTAAGATAGCTTACCATGTAATAGAATCTTGAAGACAATCAATTTTGCAAAGACTATAATATTTTCAAATAAAAACAGGCAACTTCTTAGGAAGTCATATTTACCTAAAATTTATTATTTTATAGTTTTTTTTAGAGGGAAAACATGAGACCCACATACAATGACAGAATATGGGTGAACTGTTTTACTTATATATGAACTGGGCACATGCATTCACAGAGTGCTCTAGGGATAGAAGATAACTCATGGTCTGTGAGTCAAAAGATTAGACCACAGTTCGCCATTAGGATTTTAGCTGTGGCACATGTCATTCATTTTAAGGGAATACATTAGCAACATCAGTTTAGGGTATATACAGTCATTATGAAACTTTCTGTTGTGAGATATGAAAAGGTCTTGGTCCTAGGGGCTCTGTGTCCATGGTAAATGTTTTCTAGCACCGATTAGATGCTAGACTCGAACACTTGTTTTGTGGAAGAGGACGGGTCCCTAAGAGGGCACATGCTGTTTCTCCCATACCTCTCCTACTCCATCCTATTGAATGCATGGGCAAAGCAAAAATACAAGCATTAGTTTGAATTTCGACTGCAGGTGTCTCCCCATCCCCCAAGATATGTTGTAGTCGATTTTCAACTCTTTTGCTCAATGCACAAAAGCTTTGGGTATAGTTCATTCCTAAAGAGATACATCATGGCTACTATAATTCAGCATGAAGTTTATCCAAGACTACAAAATCCTAAAGGAGGTGTAATCTTGGAAGGTGTGTGGAAATGGAAGGTGGCAAATGCTAACTACATAATTAATCTCTCTATAGATTATGTGGTCAGTGCACTTAATAGGTCCAAAATTAACTGCTGTGTCACCATGTGCTGGGCTTGGAGAATAAAATAAACCCATTATATATTTACTTTGTAATTGCATAGCACTTATTATGCATTCACCGCACCCTAATTTGGCGCTTATGTTATCAAATGAGTAATACTAACCACACAAGTAAAATGAATTTATTTTCAACAAAGTCAGTGGACTGTAAAATAAGGTGCTACCAAATTAAAGAGTGAACAAGGAAATCAAGCATAACCAGTTCAGTAACAAGGCAGTAAACACAGAAAAATAATTTGTGAGGGAGAACACAATCACCCAAAAGGTCACAGGATTATCAGACAACTTTACAAACAAAACTTTTCATTGATTTGAGGGAGAGAAAGAGGAAGGGAGAGAGAGAAACATCAATGAGAGCAAAAAGGTGATTGGCTGACTCCTGCATGACCCCTACTGGGGACCGAGCCCACAACCCAGACATGGGCCCTGACTGGGAATCGAACTGGTTCTTTGGTGCATGACACTCAACCAACTGAGCCACACTGGCCAGGGCTATCAGACACTTTTAATAACCTTAATAGCCCAGGAGAAACAGGGCTGTGATTTAAGCTTTATTTCCAACTTTGTGATGTCCCCAAGGAGAGACAGGAAGTAGAGGTATTTGTGGCTGTCTTCTTTGACCAACCAAAACAATAGGCACAATGGTTCATGACAAGTCCAAAGTTCCAACATCTATCTATGTCACATGAGAGAAAAAGTTCCAACATCTGCCTGTATCTTTGCTCCTCTGAATTCTCATCTTTATCTTTATTACCCAACCCCTGCTACCCAGGTTCCTTTGGGGGAATAATAAGTTATTCTCAGAGGAGAGAGAGGACATGGAACGTGATGGATACAGAAAGCCAGGATACCAGGAGCAGTGAGAGAACTTTGGATTGAAACCATTGCCCTTTTCTCCCCTTTCCCTCCAGTTTCTTGGGCACTGATGATTGATGACACATCACAAAAGGTGCATCTGGGGAGAACACACCTGCTCAGCAACTGAGCACCCACAAAAAACCAGCCTGGCAGCATCCAGGATGCAGCTGCTCTTTGGCTGAGTTGGCAAAGTACAGACAAAGACATCTTTAGGTACTAAAATAGGAAAGGACAGAAGCCAGGAGGATGACCAGGGCAAGTACGTCTGCTGAAAACGGACATCACTGGACACGAACATTCTGAGACTAAACTGAGTAGCAAGAACAAGTTGTCTTTGGATTCTCATCTTTATCTTTATTATCCCATTCCTGCTACCCAGGTTACCAGGTAACCAGAATTCTCCTCCCTTCGGATACAAATCCTGTGTTTAGAAGAGGAATCTACATGTGCCTTTTTTTTTTCATTCTTTAACATTTCTTTTTTAAAAATTTTGTTTTATTGCTTAAAGTATTACAAAGAATGCTAAATAAGTCTCCATTTTTTCCCCTTGACCTTCCCCCCTCCTCCCTACCCCTCAGTGTCTTGTAGATTGAGGTTTAAGGGTGTGATATGGATCACACTGTGTTTCCTTTCCCAGGAATGGTTGCAGAATTTACTTGACTTAAGGAAATTCATGCAACTAAGAACTGAAGCCCACTAGCTCACATCTTCTGCTCTGCCCCGGCTCTCTGGCCCACTCATTAGGAATAGACACTAATAGCATGTATTGACTATCCTTGTGTGTCATGATTTGCTGTACCAACAATGCAGTGGCATCTTTACTATATCTCAGTCAAGGTTTTAAACAAAAAATGTCTTATCAATAACTTTTGATATGACAGAATATCGGTACCTACTCTGCAGAGGCAGGCTTTGAATGAGAATTATATGTTAGAACAGTAGTTAAATGATCATTTTAAGATCCCCAGCCATAGAGATAAATTAATTTCTCATTCTGTATGCTCTGTGATAGAGTAGGAATAGTAAATCCAAAACGTTTAAAAGTCTATTAAAGCCCTAACTGGTTTGGCTCAGTGGATAGAGCATTGGACTATGGACTGAATGGTCCCAGGTTTGATTCCCATCAAAGGCATGTACCTTGGTTGTGTGCACATCCCCAGTGGGGAGTGTGCAGGAGGCAGCTGAATTGATGTTTCTCTCTCATCCATATTTCTAACTATCTTTCTCTCTCTCTTCCTCTCTGTAAAATATCAATAAAATATTTTTTAAAAAGGAAATTAAATACTGAATTATAGAATTAAAAAAAATGAGTAGAGGGACGTTGGAGGTAGAGTGGGTAAAGAAGGGAGAGACTTTTATGGCAAGCCCCACCTCATTATAAGGTTCATCCCAGCACTTAGTGCAATCTAAAAGCCAGAAGTCAACAGACTTCTACAAAAAGATAAACACAGTGGTATCTATTTTACAACAATCCGTCCTAGGAATTAGAAAGTTCAGGATCTAATATTTTCATTTGTTCAATACTCATTGACAGCCAACCATGCAATGAAAATGAGAATGCATGGCTGAATTAATACAGGTCCATATTCTCAGCTGTTTTTTATCTAAAAGTGGTAAATCCTGTACAAGTACAGCTATAGGTAGACACATGTGTATGTCTCAAGAGAGTAAACCAGACATCCTCACTTACAGCTCAGATTCCTTGGAAGCTGGCTCACAGTGCTTCTTTCTTCTTTGTCTTCTTTCCTTGCTCTTCTTTTCTCTATCTCCCTGCTTTTATTTAACCTCATTCTTTTATTTTCCTTAATTCCCCTCTACACCAATGTCTAATCTGTCCTTTCAAGAGAGTAGATTGATTTTTCCTATAAGAATTTCTGTGCGCGTACAAACACTCATAGATTTTTCTTTTCACGTATGTTCAGGACTGGCCCAGAAGACCCTGAGGTTTAGTTCCACATTTTCCACCATGGGTATTTGTGTGTCTGTGAACACATGGGCATTTGGAGGGGAGCCGCTGTAGAATCATCACATACATGTGTGCATATGCATGCACATAAGCATATGCACCTCTGGTCAGAACATTAGAAGCCACTACCGCTCCTTCCCAGGGGAAGTGCTCTAACGTCATGACCACATGGTGTGGGTGCTTCCCAGGCCCTGACAGCTTTGCCACATCCATTCCTGTGCTCCTCCTCTTCTTTGCTACACTGCTGTAGGCCCCAAATGCCATTGTAATTAATTTCCTGCTAGGTGGATGCCTGCTAGTGAAAGGCCTGTTTACCTTTCATATTACAGGGATAGGTCATTGTCATATATCCCTCACCCCAGCAGGCATCTAGGCATTACCCATCTCTACCTACCTGTCAGGTGACAGCTGAAGGTCCCCTCTCCCAAGAAAGTAACTCTGCCCTGTACAGTCTCACCCTCCCTGCCAACCTATGGTCATCTAAACTCTTGTATCTCTTATGGTTCCTAGAACTCATTTTGGATGATACTTTTATTGTTAAGTATCCGAATGCATTCTTCCTTACTGCTTTAAACTTTTCAAAAGCAGTAGTATCTCTATAGTTTCCCCCCAAGAAATTGTACAAATCACTGTGTGAAACTATTTATTAATTACTTGCCTTGCCTCAAACTATGGGAAGAGAAATATTAAAGGAATCAGAGTCTGCGGTTAGTTTTAGAACCCCTGCCACAGGGACTCTGTTTTCTTGTGCATTTACACACGTGTACATTTACACCTGTTTGCTCGCTCACATACACTTGTGTTGCTGGTTTCTTTGCTCAAGTGATTTTGAACAAAAGCTTTGGTACCCCATGATGGATTGGGCGGTTCTACTTTTTTTTTTTTTTTTTGACACAGGATACTTTTCTGTGACTATTTCATAAGCGAAGCTTTACAAATTCACGTCTTATTGATGTTTTTTTCTGTGTTTTCATCCTTATTTCCCTCTATCCAAGAATCACAAAAGCTTAGGTAAAACTTGGAAGGACCCAGCCTGGTGGCAGGACAAATTGCTGTGTACAGGCTATAAGTCAGAGACAACAAACAAATAAAACATCTGAGAACTGACTGAGAAATCTCTTGTATCCCCAAATTGTTCAGAAAGTTCTGCGGAACATGTTCAATAGAGAGTTGGAAACAAGGACCCTGGCAGGGAAATGTTTATGGGTTTCTTTGGGCTGGAGAAAAGAGTTGTACAGTGAGTTGTGGTGATCTTTAATGCAGAAAGGTTGTTATAAGGAAAGAACTGGCCCACCGCAGGTGCTCAATAACCCTTCATTTACGCTGAAGCTAGTAACCAACTCTTTCGCCATCTCTAACAGCGATGAAAAGGAGGATGTGGCCTTTTATTACAGAAATTGGGACTCTGGTTAGATATTAAAATGACCTTTTCTACAATGAGGGTTGTTAAAAAACGGTGCTTGTATTTCTGAGGGAGATTAGGAAATCTTTCAGAAAGTCTCTAAAAGACAGCATGAATTTACAATAGTCTGCAGTTATTTATTTTTGGGGTCAAGGCTGGTGAGAGGAGCTAAATGACCTTTCAAAGCACCTTTGAACTTCACAGTTGGAAGAGGCATTAACAAGTTCAATGGCTTTATGAATTACAACCATCCTAGTCATTTTTACTAAGCAGTTTCCCCAAAGGATTAAATAGAAGGGCAGTTTAGTTTGCCTTTATCTCTGTACCCAACTCCCATTTGAAAAACATATTAACGCCACTTGTTAATGGAAATTCAACTTAATTCCCATGGTATAAGCCGAACTATATATCAGGTTAGAATCTATTTTACAGGATTAGGTAGCGACACAAAATTAATGAAGGAGCATAGCAAATGCCCTTCAAAACATGTTATTTTTTTCTATCTCCTATTAGATATAGAATGAATAGATCTCATTTCTTAAAAACAACAACTTGAACTGGTGTATAGAGGAGACAGTGAATTACTAAAGCATCCACTCAGTAAGTATTCACAGAGAGAGGGGTGAAAGAGGCTAACCAATGGACAATTAAAGAACCATCTGCTGTTCTGGACCTAGAAGGCTATAGTTATCACATGAACTCCACTTCCAAGTCTCCACCCCAGGCAATGCTGAAGAAACAGAGTGATATGCCAAAATATTAACGGCATGCTGAAATATGATATAACAGAAGTCATTGTTAGAACTGTTTATACTTGCTGTCACCAAGAAACAACATTTTTTTTTTCTTTAACACATGAGAAAATCGTTTTTAAATGGTCAACCATTGTGAGCAATTCCAATTTGCATTTCTTGGAATCTCTTAATACTCTTTTACCAATCAGCATCTCAGCTTTTTCAATCTCCCATCCTCAAAAACATCATTGATTGTTACTTTACTGTTCTAGTTAATGACAACAATAGAAAATTCTTAAGTAGTGCTTACAATATTATATGCTAGGAACTGGCCTAGTACTTTACACTTATTAACTCATTTTGATCTTCCAACAATCATGTAAAAATGTTCCCATTCAGATGTGTAAACTGAAGCAAGAAAATCACTTGCCTTGCCCAAAGCTTCCTGATTGGTAAGGAGCAGAGGTGGGATTCAATCCCAGGCTCTCTGGTTCCAGAATCAATGGATTAGATAGGCTCAGCCCCTCTCCAGCTGTTAACTCCTGTTCTGATCACTCTACTGACTACCGCTGGACCACAAGAGTAACCCAGTAGCTGAGCACTGTTTGTCTCAGATTTTTGAAACTTCAGATGTGACCACATTCTCATTCCCACAATCAAATCTATTTAAAGATGCTATATTTCCTTTTTTTACAGATATGACATAAGGTAGAAACGACACAAGGCTTCGTAATTAGACAATGACAAAGCCAGGGTTTAAATACACATCTGTCTTCACTCCCAAGCTGCTTAACCATTTACTCTATATGGCTTCCTAGCCCATTCTCTCTGCTCTGTATATGTCTGCACCAGGTTACCTTGCCTTGCTTGGAGGAAGTCACAAACCCTACTGGCTGGCTGGGCCTTCCTACAGATGAATAATGATTCCATTCATGTCCTGAGACCAAAAACATTTTTTCTTAAAACAGTTTCTCTGAACTTTGTTTCCTTTCTCAAGACTCCTGCTTCTCACCAGCCCTCTTTTAGGTGAAAAAAAGAAAAGGAAAAAAAAAGAGGTCATCCCATGTGAGTTCTCTGCCCGACAACTCAAAATTCCTCTGTTTCCTTATGCAGTTTTCCTCTTCTCTGCTCCCTGCAGAGCTGCTCTCCTTCCATGTCAGGGAGCTCTGATCACATCCTCTCCTGCCTCCACTGGGATCTGCCCTCATTCATTATTCCCTGTTTGTCTTGCATCTTCAAAAGTTTCTTCCAACTTAGAGCCTTGCAGCCTTGCCCTTTGCCTTTAAACATAGTCTAGTTTCCCTAATCACCTCTCCCCAAATCCTTGCTGCAACGCATTATCTAATAAATTTCTCACAGATGCAGCCTGCTTTACACCCATAAAATCTTTAGTTCTTTGTTTGAAAGGACTTCAGGCATTTTTAACATTAAATATTTTTAATACATGTTTCATAATTTTGCTAACCTTTTACCCCCTGCCCCTGTTAAAGGAATAAGTTGACTATAATAAAATAAAAAATGTTTTAGGAAAAGTTTCATTATGCAAAGGGAAAACTTATCCTCCAACTACCCTTTCTCCAAAAGTAGCCACTCTGGTTAGTACCTTTCAGACCCTTTCAGAAAAAAAAGTAAATGTCTTCATTTATTTTCTTTTTACCCTAAAAGCTCCAGATTATACTTCCTTTACTGTATTTTCCATGTATAATGTCTTGTAGGTATATCCTTATCAGAACCCACAGGACTACTTCATTTCTTTTTATATTTGCCTAGCCCATTGACAGGGTGTAGGATAAGTTGACAAGCCCACTATTTCTATATCATTTGATTGTTCCCTCTAAAGTCTGTCTGTTGCCCAAACCACTGTCCAAAGGTTATTTTCAACAGCAATGTTCTCTGTCTTATTCTCTCAGCAGTACACAACAATAGCCAGTCTACCTTCTAGGGGAAAAAAAAAGTCCATTGATTTGATTCTCTTACCTTCTTTCTTATTGTTTAGTAACTACCCTTCAGTCTCATAGTTCATAAATGGGCTTTAAAGTTAGGTCTTGGCCCTTCTTTCTCTCTCTATGCTTACCCAGTCGGGTAATCATTCACACACCAGCAGTGCTAACTAGTCCCTTAATGCCAAAGAGTTTCCCATCGAGATGATCTGCCTCTTCTTCTGTCTTGACATATCATCCCACGTTTCTGTCCTTCTTGGTGGACAAAACCACCAGCATGTTGTGCTACATCTCAAATTTTTCATCTGCTTAGAGGAAGTCACAAATTCATCATTCTTATCTCATTAAATATTTTCCACTCATACACTTCAATGAGTGTATCCTCAGAGCCTCTCGCATTTCAATTTCAACAGTTGATGCCCACACTGCCGCCTGTGTTACCTAGTACGCATGCTCCCAGTCTGTGATCACTGAACCATTTTACACATGGATTGCTCTTCCCAAGCTTAGTTCTGGTACTGCCACTCCAATACCTTTCAGTGATTGTACTATGAGTCCGTTCCAACAGGAAGTTATCTTACAACTCAAAACACTTAGTGTTCTGCCCCATCCCATTTTTCAACTGCGTTGGCCTCTTCTCATCCATATGAACCCTACTCTGGCCAAATCTGATTACCCACTTTTTTCAAGTAGACCTAACACAAAGGCTCTGCCCCACCAGTGTGTGTTTTAGTTCTAATAATTCCACCAAAATTGGCAATAAAGGGATTTATAAAATATTTCTTGATAGAGCCCATTCAGACATGTCTTATTCTCCCTTTTAAGTTGCCAGATTTAGCAAATAAAAATGAGTTAGTTTTGAATTTCAGAGCAACAAAGAATAATTTTAGTATAAGTATTTCCCATGCAATAGTTGGGACACACTAATGCTAAAAAGCATTCGTTGTTTATCTGACATTCAAATTTAAGTAGAGGGCCCTTTATTTTTATCTGCTAACTACATTTGGACTGTAAAAGAACTGTGCTTTTCCCCATCAGATAGATGGGGAAAAGTTAAAATGGGTCATAGAATAAAAAAGAACAGGATTTGAACTCCAAACCTTGAAAAAATGACTTTATTAAACATATTAACTCTATGAACTTTGAATATACTAACAGGTGGGGAAATGGGTCCTGTGAATTCACTTAAATAAGTAACCTGCATTTTTATGTTGCTGAAGAACATGTTGGTTTACTACTTATTTGTCATTTCTGTGCTTAGTTCTAAGTTATTTCATAAACAAAATGCTATCTCATGCCCATTAAGGGCAGAGTCAACAATATCATTGAAAATAGTAAGAAAAGGCATATGCTTATGATGGGATAAAAATGAGATAATAAGAAAACTGAAAGTGGCAAGAAAACTATAGGTATTGCACATGTATATGGGTTGAATTGATTCACAGTAGGAACAATTTTGAAGGATAAAGCAAGTCATGCAATTTGTGTTAAGTGCTGTAGTTATGTAATCGAAAATAATCAGCAGGAGATGAAGGAAATGATGGGCAAAGTAAAAAAGACATGGTAAGATCAGCGTTGAAGTCTGTAATGTAACATTAACATAAAAAAGCTTAGAAGTCTGTTAGGAATTTTAAGGTATCGCCCAAAGTTGCAGAGATGATTCTATAGAAGAAGCTGGTGTATGCTGGGAAAAGAAGTGGAATGGAATGTCTGTGAGTGAGAAGAGCATTCCCAGTTTTCAGACTTTAAGGACACAATCAGGCTATTCTGTGGGAATGCTTCTGGGAGGCATCAATTTTGGCTTTAAATGATTATTAAGCAGTGTTTCCTTCCCATTTTCTCAAATCATTTATTATCTCCTACTAGCTTGTATTGAAATTGTGGGGAAGCAACTTTTCATATTTTCCCCATCAAGCTTCACTGGGCAGACTATTATGTAGAATAATTGTATAATAAATATCTGCTACCTGAATGGGCAGCAATGGATAGATAGAAGCAAAGTCTTTATTTTCACTTAACAATAAAAAGCCCCTCCCTGTGAGGAGTTAGCAGGAAGTTGTCAGACCACAACTTAACAAATAATTATTGAACATCTAATACATACTAGGCACAGCAGTGAATGTTATAGGTGTAAGCGTGAATGACTATCCTATCTACCAGGCAGGGATTTCTCTCTATCAGAAAGGGAATCCTGGCCAGTTTAAAGGTACTGAAAATATTCTTTAGAAAGAGGGATATAATCTGATACTTGGCAAATTACAAGAGTAACGAATTCAGACTTGGTGGGGTGGCAGTGAAGGCCTTGCAGAAATGACACATAAGCTGCATCTGGGAGGAAGAATAAGTTAAACAGGTGTAGGGTTAAGTAGGAAAAGAGTTTCCAAGCAGAAGTAACAGAGTGTACTAGTATAACGTTTCATATGCCAAATTGGGCATATAGTATTCTGAAAACTAAGAAGCTTTGTTTGGCTAAAGAATATAGAAAGTGGTGAGAGGGCAGGAAGGAAAATGCTAATAATTAAGGTGATTAAGAAAAACTGATGTGATTTTTTTTTTAAAAAAGTTGAGATCAGATCATAAACATATTACTTACTTTGAACTTCATCCTAAAAGTAATGGTGAGCTACTGAAGAGGGTTAAACACAGGGATGATGTCACCAGAACCTATCTAATCCTATATAATAAAGGGTAATATGTAAATTGACCCTAACAGCAGAAAAACTGGGAATGACTGGTCACTATGATACACACTGACCACTGGGGGGCACACGCTCAATGCAGGAGCTGCCCCCTGGTAGTCAGTGCACTCCCATAGGGGAAGCTCTGTTCAGCCACAAGCCAGGCTGACTGCTGCCAGTACAGCATTGGTGGTGGGAGCCTCTCCTGCCTCCTCAGCAATGCTAAGGATGTCCAACTACAGCTTAGGCCCGCTCCCCACTGGCAAGTGGACATTCCCTGAGGGTTCCTGGGCTGCCAGAGGGAAGTCTGCCTGCCAACTTAGGCCTAATCGCCTAGGTTTCAAGCCTAAGCTAGCAGGTGGACAACCCCTGAGGGTAACCAGACTGCAAGAGGGCACAGGCCAGACTGAGGAACCCCCCTGAGTGCACAAATTTTTGTGCACCAGGCCTCTAGTAATCTAATAAAAGAGTAATATCCAAATCGACCATCACTCCAATACACAAGATGGCTTCCCCCATGTGGACACAAGATGGCCGGCAGGGGAGGGCAGTTGTGGGTGATCAGGCCTGCAGGGGAGGGCCATTGGGGCAGCCAGGCCTGCAGGGGAGGGCAGCAAGGCCTTGAGGGGAGGGCAGTTATGGGGGACCTAGGCCTGCAGGGGAGGGCAGTTGCAGGGGACCAGGCCTGCAGGTTAGGGTAGTTGAGGAAAACCAGACCTGCAGGGGAGGGCAGCTGGGGGCAACCATGCCTGCAGGGGAGTGCAGTTAGGGGCGATCGTGCCAGCAGGGGAGTGGTTAAGGGGTGATCAGGCTGGCAGGCAGAAGAAGTTAGGGGCAATCAGGCAGGTGAGCAGTTGGGAGCCGGCAGTCATGGATTGTGAGAGGGATGTCCAACAGCCCATTTAGGCCTGATTTGGGTGGGATCTGACCTAAATGGGCTGTCAGACATCCCTCAAGGGGTCCCAGATCAGAGAGGGTAGAGGCTGGCTGAGGGACACTCACCGCCCCCCGCGCCCCCCCCCCTGCTGTGCACTAATTTTGTGTACCAGTTCTCTAGTTTATTTTAAAAAGATCAAATCAATTAATGTATGGCAAGAATAGATACAGGGAGGAAATTGTAGAAATCATGGTTTGGAATGAAGATGGCCTGAACTTTCAAACTTTTCTGGGATACCATTTCCTTATCATTTGTTTCTTCTCACAATATGCTGACTATGACTTTTCTGTTTCCTTTGCAGTGACTTCTGACCTCTTCTACATCTAAGTGTTGATATCCTCGAGAGCTCAACCCTCAGATCTCTTCCCTTCTCTATTCGCACTCATTATCTGGTGATTTCCTTCAAACCAATGGCTTTGGATATCATCTGGACTCTGACAAGTTCCTGATTTATGTCTCTAGCCAGGACTCACCTCTGACCTCTAGACTCATGTTTTCAATTTGCCTATTCAACTTCTCCATTTTGATGTTTACTAGGCATCTCAAACTTGGCATTTGTAACACTAAAGTCTTGTTTCTTCAGAATTTGCTATGCAAAATTTTTCTCTTATCAGAAATGGCAATGCCATCTTGTAGTTGCATAGCTAAAATGTTGGAATCATTCATAACCCATTTTGGCATGTAATACCTTCTACATTCTGTTACTTCTGCCTGAAAACTCTTTCCTTCAACCTAATCCTTTTTCTTAATCTCAATAGCCAGTCCACCAGCAAATCATTTGGACTCTGCCTTCAGAAAATATGTAGAATATGATGTGTTTTGACAATTTCTAATGCTGTCTACCTGTCTCAAGCCATAATCATCTTGAACCTGGATACTGTAAATGTCTAGATAACTGTCATAGGTTATTGTTACAATAGGTCATTCTAAGAGGTTTCCCTGCTTCTGCTCTCATTGTATGTTTACATTCAACACAGCAGGAACAGTTTATCCTTGAAAATATTCAGCCACGTCACCACGGATAAAAACCCTCAAAGGCTTTCCATCTTGCTCAGAGCAGAGGTCAAAATCATTCCAGTGGCCTTACGACACTTGGCCATTTGTCTCACATCTCTGATCTTAGCTATGGTGACTCCTCCCTTTGCCACTCTGCTCCATACATCCTGGCCTCCTTGCTGTTCCTCAGACAATCCAAGCAAGCTTTTACCTCACAGTGTTTTGTTTCCTGCTGTTCCCTTTGCTGGCGATCCTCTCCCCCCAGATACCCAGATGTTTGTTTCATTGCTTTTCTTCAGGTCTCTTCTTAAACGTAATTTTATTACAGAGAACTTCCCCGAACACCTGATACACATAAAAGCAACACCCACTCTATCCTTCCTCGAGCCCCTTACCGTGCTTTATTCCTCCTCACAGTACATCTCCCCATCTCCATGGTGCTTAGCACTGTATATTTTCGGGATCGTTGTTTCCATCTCCCTTCACTAAAATTGTGAGCTCCGTGGAAGCAGAAACTGTATCTGTTGTGTTAGGTGGCGACCCTCCACCACCTAGAACATTTCCTAGCATGGAGTAAACACTAAATGAATACCTTTTGAGCTGTAGCTGGTTTGGCTCCGTGAATAGTGTCCACCTTCAGACTGCAGAGTCTTGGGTTTGATTCCAGTTAATGGCACTTACCGCGGTGCAGGCTTGATCCCCAGCCCTGGTTGGGGTGCTTGTGGGAGGCAACCAATCAATGTGTCTCTCCCACATCAATGCTTCTTTCTCTGTGTCTATCTTCCTCCCTTCCACTCTTTAAAAATTAATGGGAAAATATCCTCGGGTGAGGATTAACAACAATAACAAATAATAAAATACTAGTATATGACTACCTATTGAATAAATGCAGTGATGTATATGAGTAGAATGAAATTGGAAAAGGTTGATGAACTTGAGATCTCTTTACATGGCAGAACAGAATGACTTATTGGATGCTGAGCAGGAGAAGGGAGAGGAAAAATATAGAGGGGCTAAGAAGGCTGTCCAAGTTCCTGACCTAGACAACTGAGTGGCTGGGATACCATTCACTGACCTAGAGAAGACAGGAGCAGTACTGAATTAATAATAGGGACAAACAAGGATACATTCAGTTTGGAAAACGTTGAGATTAAGGTCATTGAGAGATACTCAGCTGGAGATGACCTGGAGGTAGCTGACTCTTGAACTACTCGTTGGATTCATACTTAACTCTGTTAGGTACAAACAACTCTGGAAAGCACATGAAGAGAGAATCCGTGGTTCTGACCTACTTCCTAAGGAGAAGCTAAATTCTTTTCACCCCTACAATGAACTCGTTGAACTCATTGAATTCATCACTGCTGAGGAGCTTACAGCCTCTCCCAAAGCCACATCCCTAAGGCTCCCAGGAATCTCATTGTCTGAATGCAACCATTTCTCGGTCTGACTCTGGGGGTGCATGTTTGCCATTCAGAGTCTACTATATTTTACTGCACCTCCTGACATTGTTACACAACATTTATTGAAAGCACATTTGATGGTAATGAAGTTTCTATTAACTATGATTAAATCTCATAAAGCACCTGAAGATAATTTAAGATGTGCAGAAGCAGAAAATGAAACATTCAGCTCAGTACATTAGGAAACGTAATTGATTAAATTATCTCATTTACAATAAGTGCTTTCATGAGCTATGCACTGCACATATTTTCCCCAGTTTGTCATTATGATTTGCCAACAGATATCTGAAGATTTCACTTTCTTTTTTCCCCCTCTCTTTTTTAATTGAATTTATTGGGGTAACTGTGGTTAATAAAACCATATAGGTTTCAAGTGTACAAGTCAACAAAACACCATCTGCATGTTGCATCATATGCTCATCACCCAAAATCAAATCTCTTTTACCCACCATTTATCCCCCCTTTGCTCTCTTCCACCTGCCTCTTCTCCCTTCCCCCTTTCCCTCTGGCAGTCACCACAGTGTTGTCTGTGTCTGTTTTGGGTTTTGATTTTTTTTTTTTTTTTTTTACAAAGGACTTCACTTTCTTTTTATACCTCCTTATAACTGTGTGCGAGACTCTGAGTGATGTTTTCTTGCTATGGATCCTGTGCACAGCTATATATAGGAACAGGTTGTTTCTCAATTATCTTCATAATTGACTTTGATTTTGCCTCAGTGATGATTCATGCACTCTTCAACCAAGCCCCTCTTTCACTGAGCAACCACAGCCTGAATTTGTATAATGCACGCCTAACCATGCAGCTTACAGAACCCCGGTTGGATTCCTCTGGGAACATTTTGCAATCACATTGATTCTGTTAAGGTTTTATTTTTAGGAAATGACAAATTAAAACAGTTTAAGCGATTTGGTTGCAGTATATAGCAATTAAGCTTGGTGTTCAGGAGCAAGAACCCCCAGCAAAAACTAATTCAGGAGTCCCCAAGGACTAGGTATAGCTACTGTGGGGTTTATGGCTGAAAGTACAGATGTAACCGAATTAGAATGGCACAGGACTCACAAATTAAGCATAAAATTAATTTTAAAACACACACACATACACTTCTAGGTATCCATGGGCCACCACATGGATATCCATGATCGTGCTTATGCTACACCCCAGAACTGGCAGGTGGCACAGGGTCTGTGAGCAGATAGAAGTTGAGGGTCCACTTACCCAAGCTGCCACCCTGAGGTCTGGACTCAGGCACAAGCCAAATATGCAGTGATCTGTTCCCCTTCTCCTTCCCTCAACATGCACATACACAGTCACACAACCACACATAAACCAGGTTCCCCCTCCAATCTTCCAGGGAGTTCAAAGTCAAGCACACATGCTGTAGGGGGGTTGCTGCCCAAATACTAAAGATTACTTATGGGCAGCAGACTACACGGGAAAAAAAAGAAAGGTTGGTTTGCTTTTGTTGTTCTGCAAAGATTTCAAACTGCAAGAAATGGCTTCTTTATATCTGAAGCAACATAATAAACTATGAACATAAATAGCTTTACTAACCCTCCTCTCATGTTTCCTGACTCCTGTCCCATGATACCTATTTCTATCTCCACAGCATTTTAATTCTTTCAAAGAAGGTGGCTAATAAGAGCTACTAACCCCCATAGCTATATGCATTTTAATATCCTAGGATTAAGAGGATAAAAAATCATTCATTTTATACTAAAACTAGGGGCCCGGTGCACAAAAATTTGTGCACTCGGCGTGGAGGGAGTCCCTCAGCCCGACCTGTGCCCTCTCACAGTCTGGGACCCCTCAGTGGATGTCCTATGATGGCCCCAGTCTGCCAGGTGCCTTCTGTGTGTGTGTGTGTGTGTGTGTGTGTGT
>PVJC01025034.1:0-25036 GCA_004026665.1 Murina feae | reverse complement strand
TCTCTCTCTCTCTCTCTCTCTCTCTCTCTCTCTCTCTCTCTCTCTCTCTCTCTCATTATCTTTGCTTTGGCAGAACATTTGGAAGCTTTCCCAGGCTGGAGCTATAGAATGTTTCCACGAAAATGCATAAGGAGTGTCTGTGTTTTGAGTTTCTCTGCAGGGGGCTGGACATGTTTTTCAGAGACTGAGCTAAGGGCAGCCAGGTCTTGTGCAAGAGTCCAGCCAAGCAAAAGGGCAGACACTGCCGGAAAGATCTGTGAGCATCCAAAAAAACGCTGAACCGAACCGAAGGTGTGGCTTGGTTGGCCCGCCTGTTCTCAGCCTCTTTCAGCCTTTCATTCACGTGGCTACCTCAATGGCAGCCTGCGAGTGGAAGCGCCCCCACCCTCTCCAAGAATGACACGGAGAACAGCTGGGGGCTGGGGTTTGACCTTTATTCTCCAGTTAGCAGGGCTTGTAATTTCGGTCTAAAGAACACTCTCTGATTTAGACGAAGTGCCCAGAGTCAATACTCACCCAGCAGGAAGGCGCCCCGCCCCGGCGAGGAATGTAATGGGTAAAAGGTGTCCCGGAGATGCTGCTGCCAACCCCAGCCCTTGCCTGTGCTGCTCCACTTGGGCCCAGAAACACACACACAGCTGCAGGCACACATGTTTCAGAAACATCTGGACACAAAACCAGAAAACGAATCCATGAGGCCTGAGGGCAGCGGGGACTCACAGGACCCCTCACCGATACGAGTGGCTCTCCAAAGCAGCTGGGGTTTCCTGAAATACCCTCTTCTTCAGGCTGGTTCATGGGGAAAGGAGGCAGAAAGAGCTACCAGGAAGGCTGCCTTGGGTGAGTGTAGAGCTGCCCCAGCCACTCTCCAGTGGGAAGCCTGCTGCCTCCTGGGTCAGGCCCCAGTGGAATGTAGTAGTACCCGGTAGATGCTAACGTTTATGAATCATCTCAGAGTCAGTGTGTTTGTTCAGTATCTTGAGGACCCAAGACCTCCAGAGAGGAAGGACCGAGCAGGGGACACGCACTGGAAACCAGAGGACCCGGCGCCTGGCTCTCCTCCCACCGCGCCTGCGTTTGAAGACTATTTACCAGGAACACTGGAACTGGCCATGTCAAATCTCTTTTCCTTTCTGTCCAGGGAACACATTGACTCCAGAAGGCACCTCCCCCACCGCAGGCTGGGAAGTTGCTTAATAACAGGTCCAGGGTTATTGGAATATTGATGCAACGACAACAAGCACAGCTAATGTTCATCGGACACCCCTTCTGCACCTGGCATTGTGCCAAGTGTTTTTCATGCGGCCTCTCTCCTAATCCACACCTAATGAAAGGGGTTCAGTTATTGTCCCCGTTTTATGGATGAAGAAACAAAGCTCAGAGAGGTTAAGAAACTTGCCCCAGGATACACAGCTAGCAAGTGATTGCTGGAATTAGAATTCAGGGTTGCCTTACTCTAGAGTCCTCATCCGACAGACCTGGGTTTGAATTCTAAGTCAGCTTCGTGCTGCCTCCCAGCGTCTTGATCTGTTTTCTAAGGAAAATACATCACATATTGGCAATTTCCTATAACTTAGCCTAAATCTTACAAGAGATGTTGTAAGACTGAAATAAGATAATGCATGCAGAGTACTTCGCTGAGTGTTTAGAATGTAGTAAGCACCCAGTAGATGCTCGCTTTTAATAATCATCCCAGCGTCAGTGTGTTCGTTCAGAATCATTAATCGTTATTCACTGTCTCTGTGAGTCTTCTTGAGGCCTTGAAAGACCCCTCCCATCGCCACACGGGCACATCAGCCCCAAGTCGGTCCCATGGCTGATGCCAGGGAAAATAACTCCTAACCCTTTCTTGGTGACTTCATTTGGGCTGGAATCTGCACATCTGGAGCACACATCTGTATCCGAGCCACCCACTCCTCCCTTTTGCATTGCCCGCTCACATTCACTTGGGTTCAGTAGGGGCTCCGAGTTTTCAAAGTCATTCAGATCCGATCACTTTCCAGTCTTGCTTAAAAAATCTTCCAGACGCCGAACAGAATCAAAACAAACTCCTTCACTTGGACACAAGACCCTTGGGGCACTGCCTCCAGCCCCTCTCTCGGCCTCTTCCTGCCCCTTGATCACTTGCTGACCACATGAAATCCCTCTTTGTTCCTGGGGTGCCATGTAAACCTTCAAGCCCCTGCCTTTGCAGGCTCTTTTCTCCGCCTCGCATGGATGTTCCCCCTCTTCTTCTTTGAGCAAACCTGTGTGCATCTTTCAAACCCCAACTCAGTTTTTACCTTTCCCATGAAACTGGCCTCCGCATTTCTGTCTCTGTCCTCCATGGCAATCTGCATACGTCCCGAAGAGTTGTAACTGCACACCTTCCCTACTGGCAACTTGATATAGTTCAAGGCCAGGGCTTACCTTCTACCCCCACGTCACCTAGAAGGCCTGAAGTAAATGTTAGTCAAAAGAAGGTGCCTGAATATAGATTTGTATGATGTAATTTTATTGGCAGTAAAAGAGTATGTGAGTCTGTATGTATATTATTTATACCTTCCCTGTTCCAGCAAGAACTTGAGGTAGATGTGAATAAAAGAATCTTATTCATAAGCAGATGGAGAATAGTGCTTGGTACATTCCATAATAGAAAGAGCCAGGGCTTTGGAGTCAAAGAGTTCTGGGTTCAAATCCTAACTTGGCGTCTAACTGTGACTTTAAGGCATCACTTCGCTTCTCTTAACCTCAGTTTTCCTATCTGTAAAATGGAGATAGCAATAACTACCTCAGTGGGAGACATTGTTGATCGCTATCCAATTGTCACTACTGCTTTCTTCCTTAGTGCTCAGAATTATTTGAGCAGTCCACGCACCTGGAGTAGGGTAGGAGAAATCCTGATCAGTGTAAACTTACCTTGATAAGTTTCCCTTGCTGGTGATTCATTCTGGGATAGATCTGTGACTCCATTCTGGTCAATGAGACGCAGAGAGGGTTGTTTATGGCGTGTGTGTAGAGAGTTGTCCTAGGAAATAATAGTCTCCTGCTCTTAAAATATGAGAGAAACAATTGTCCTTCAGCAGCTGGATGTGATGTCTGAAGTGATGGCAGGGGCCACAGCAACCATTTTGCTGTGATGAGGACAACTACTCAGAGAATCAAGCCAACACACTGAAGATGATAGAGTGGAAACATGGCAAGAACCTGGGTCCTGGTAGCTTAGTTCAGCAGCTGGAATATCCTGCTTTGGAGCCATCCACTTCTGGACTATTTTCTGTGATCCTCAATTCCTTCATTGTTCCGTGAGGGACCACTGGCTCGGTCCAATAGAGCTGAGGTTGCTGTTGTTACTTGCAGCCAAAAGCATCCTGACAGATCAACCTCACAAAGTTTGATGACTAAACAAAACAAAGTTTGGCCCTGACTGGTTTGGCTCAGTGAATAGTGCGTTGGCCTTCGGACTCAAGTGTCCCAGGTTCAATTCCGGTCAAGGGCATGTACCTTGGTTATGGGCACATCCCCAGTAGGGGGTGTGCAGGAAGCAGCCGATCGATGTTTCTCTCTCATGGATATTTCTAACTCTCTATCCCACTCCCTTTCTCTCTGTAAAAAAATCAATAAAATATTTTTTTAAAAAACAACAACAACAACAACAAAGTTTGCAAAGTCCCTAACAGTGCCTCGAACACAGCAGGCTCTAAAGATTAAAGACTTTCCTGCATGACTAACTCTGATGAGTGACCCAAAGAATGTGGCAGATAGTAATAAAGTCAAATTTAGAGCAGTTCAGAGGTGGGCGGGTGCTGGAATGACAACAAAGATGACGATGACAATAGAACTCAAACACGGCGTTAATAAGTGTCTGATGGAACTTCTCGAGGCCGCACAACGGTTCTGCTTTGTTCTCCTCAGGCCTTTTCTTTCCCTGGTCAGAGTGAAACACTGTGAGACATGGGCTTTTCTAGTTGTGGGCAGCCGCACTTGCACACGCGGGGTGGTCCCTGATTTCCCTGGGGCATGGAAGCCAGGATGAAGGCTAGAGTGTAATTTGTAGCTCCAGGAGGAACCAAGGTTTGGAAGTAGAACTAACATGCCCACACGAAGTAAAACGGGCTGCAGCTGACGAAGAAGCACAAAGCCTGTCCCCAGACCAGCCCCGCAGACGTCGACAGCTTGGGAAGGCCTGCATTTGGGGGCCCTGGGCCCTGGCGGCCTGCCTGGCTCTTGGACCTGCTGACCAGGCCACAGAGCTCCCCTCCATGCCAGCCCCACGGGCCTTCTGACCCTGTTCCAGGAGAGCTCAGCCACACCAGCGTCTGCCAGACTCATGTCCGCCCAGTGTGTGGGCGGCCCTGGCAGCAGGGGATGGAACAGGGTTTGTGCAAGGACATTGTGGCCCCCGTGGCAGGGTAGTGAGGGAAGCGGCCTCACTTCTGGGCAAGCCAGGAGGGAAGCTGGAGGAGGTGAGGAGCAGAAGCTGCAGACTCAAGGCAGCCTTACCCCCATTTTCAAGGCCCTCCTCAGGGTAGAAGCCTACTCCTGCCATGCATTTCCTGTATGTCTCGCCCCTGCCCAGCCAGGTTCAACACCCACATTCAATTCTGCCCACCAAATATTTATTGAGAATACTCTATGCAATATTCCTGCTAGCGACTTGGAGTGAGAGACACACACACACACAAAAGAACAAGATTAGAGCAGAAAGGGCCTCAAATTTCTTTCAGCTTCTATACCTACTCCCCACCCCCACGGCAAGGCCCAAGTATTTAAGAAATAAATAAAAATGTGAATCCAGGGCAGGGGCAGGGCTCTGTCTCCTCTGGCCAGGGACAGCCTCCATGGACAGAGTATGAAAAGCCCTGGTCTAGACCAGAGGAGAAATGAGGCCCAGAGAAGTGAAGTGACTTCTGTGAGGCACACCCCAGCCAAGTTCAAATTCAGGTGTCCGAGTGCCTGGCCCCGTGCCTTATCCATTGCAAGGCCTACCCCTGGGCACTGTTTCAGAGATCAGCAGGGGAGTTGAGGGAAGTGGACCAGGAATAGAATCCATGTGCTACAGACCAGTTAAAGAGAGCCAGTGGTCTGACGCAGGAGAGAAACAGCCATCTGTGGAAGAGAGCACAGGGCTGGGCCGGGGACAGCATGAGCAGGATTTGATAAGGAGCATGGCCAGGGAGTGGTGGGGAGTTGGGGGTGGGGGGTGGGGAGGAAGAGATCATTCAGGCCCTGGAGGAAATGATCTGCTAAAGCCCAGCCAGCATGGCTCAATGGTTGAATGTCGACTATGAACCAGGAGATCACTGTTCGATTCCCGGTCAAGGCACATGCCCAGGTTGCGGGCTCAACCTACATTACAGTTTTCTCATCTGTAATAGGGATGTCTTTTCTACCCCATGCCCTCAAACCAGAGGAGTGTGCAGGAAGCAGCCGATCAATGATTCTCTCTCATCATTGATGTCTCTATCCTTCTCTTCCTCTCTCTGAAACCAATAAAAACATATTAAGAGGAAAAAAAAAAAGATCTGCTAAAGACTGAGGAAAGACTATCAGCTCAGAGTCCTGGGTTCCAGCCCTGGCTCTGCCATCACAAGAAGTGACCTTGGGCCAGTGGTCTCCCTGTCTGGGTTTGTGTCCTTACCTGTAAAATGGCAGAAGGGTGGGCTAGAATGTTCTACGTGGGCTGTAAGGTTCTAATGTTCTTCTATGATTCCTTCTCCCTCGCACGGGGCTGCCTTCACCTCCCCACTGGCACCACCCAGGACACTTCCCAGTAACATCAGAAGGAAGTGTCCCTGGCGCGGTACAAAGCTGGCAGTTCAAGGGGCCTGCCCAGAGTTTGGGTAGCAGTGACAAAGCACGAGGAGGCAGGAACCGGGCCAGAACTGGGGCAGGAGTCATTCCTCTTTTCATGAGGGGACTGCTTCTCATGAGGGTTCTTTCCAGTCCAGCCCAGGCCTCAGCCAGTTCTGCTCTATCAGGCCCACCACAAGGGGGCAGGAAGGGGAGGTCTTGAGGGTGGGGGTGACAAGCCACTTAATAGTTCCAAACCTCAGGACTCTCATTTTTAAAATGAGGTTAAAAACAGTACTTTAGTGTTCTCCGTTGTGAAATGGATCATTTTAGTATCTCAGATGATGAAATGAGATAATGCTTGTCAGGTGCCTAGCACGTGCCTGGTGTAGAACCACTCAGTACATATGAGATCACATGCATTGCCAGAGGGCTGCCTGCTGGGGAAGACCGCACAATTTGAAGGCTCCTGACATTAAACAGGCTGGTTTGAGTAGGGCCCTAACACAGGCTCAATCACAGGAGGGGAGAACGGGGAACGCGGCTGGGGAGGTTGGTGAGAAGGCCACTCAAAAAAATGTGTGCGCGCCCCCTGCTGGCTGGGAGAAAAGATGCAGGCCTGCCGGCTGGGAGTTGGAGGAGCCTGTGGTTGGGGGGTGGGGGAGACGCAGGGCATCTTTGTTAGCACAACCTGCTGTGGCCTGATAGCTTGACCCAATATTCACATGGGGCCCACCAGGTGTCACCCACTTAGCAACCGTGCCAGGCTTTGGGAGGGGTGCAAAGAGAGTGACAGGTAAGCTAGGTTTGGGGGCCAATTCACTTTAGAGTCCACCAGGCATCAATTCAAGCTCAGAGACCACCCCAGAAACTGTGTCTGTTACAGAAGCAAGCAAAGCTCCCTGCATCTTGGACTTGTAGTGTGTGGGTGACCTTGGGCAGGGCATGGGATGCCTCTGAGCTTCAGTTTTCTCATCTGTAATAGGGAAGTCTTCTCTGCCCCACCCCCTCAAACCAGAGGGTAGAAACCCTGGGTGTGGGGCCCCAAGGACTCTGTCACTTGGGAGGAGTTGAAAGTCCCCACCAACAGCCATGTTGTCGCAAGGGAAAGCTTATCCCTTTGACCCTGGGCTGTCACTGGTCGGTTCCTGCGGAAAGTCTCCGTCCTGCCCCTGTGGCATGCCAGGCTCCCAGGTTCCCCCACTCACCAGAAACCCTGCAGACCCGGGATCAGGCCTTCCTCCTCCTAAGGAAGGTGAGAACGTGAGTCATGTAGTTACCTGGTAGAAGGTGGTTCCAGGCAGAGGAAATGACCGATGCCAGGGCCTCCGAGGCAGGGACATATGTGGTGACAGAGAGGCTGTCCTGGAGAAAAGAAGGGAGAGGAACAGGACGCGTTGTTAGGGCATGGGCAGGGCAGGGCAGGCGGTGTCGGGCCTCGGGCCATTGGGAGGACACTGGTGTGTGTTTGTTCTGAGTGAGATGGGAGCCGCGGCAGGTTGTGAGCAGATGAGTGATGTCATCTGTCCTGCATCTGAACAGGCTCATTCTGTTGGGGGTTAAGGGTTGGAGACAGGGCAGGGGGACAGGGCTATTGGAGGGATGCAGGCCAAGGGACCAGGGTGGCGGTGGCCACGTTAGTGAGAAGGGACCCACTTCTCAATGTGCTCTGAAGGGAGGGCAGCTGGGAGGAGCTGCATGAGAAATCATCCATTTTGATTTCTATAAATATTTCCCTTGCACATTTTGCTATGAGTCCCTAAGGTACGTAGGGAAAGGACTAGTGTCCATATGCCTAAGCACTGTGGACACAGCAAGGAACTAGAGTGCCCACCGCAAGGCCCCACCCAGATCCTAAGGTGATGGCCCTCACCTTCCCGGTGGGAAATGGTGTGAGGACAATATGCGAACTCTGTGGACCAGATAAAAAGAAGCTACTCTTATTATTTTAAAAAATATATTTTTTTAATTGATTTCAGAGAGGAAGGGAGAGGGAGAGAGAGATAGAAACATCAGCGATGAGAGAGAATCAGTGATCGGCTGCCTCCTGCACGCCCCACACTGGGGATGGAGCCTGCAACCCGGGCATGTGCCCTGACTGGGAATCGAACTGTGATCTCCTGGTTCATAGGTTGATGTTCAGCTACTGAGTCACACCAGCTGGGCAAGAAGCTACTTTCATTAATGAAATATGGTCAAGGGTTCCCCCCGCCCTCGCTTTTTTCAACCAAGACAGATCATTTTAACCCTCTTCTGAAAGTTCAGCAGTTAGCACCTGTCTTGTAAACAGGACATGGCAAAGTTCTATCTAGAGAAATGTGGTGGGAAGAGTTTAATCAAGGTAGGCTTCCTGGAAGAGGAGTTTGACTTACTTCCTCTCTTTTCAGGTGAAACCAAGGCTTGGTGACATTAAATAACTTGCCTGAGGTCACAAAGCAAGAAACTGGCAGAGAAGCGCTTGTGTCAACGCTGGTTTGGCTCAGAAGCTACTGCTCTTAGCCAGGGTGCTGCCATGGTGACTGGCCTTTCCCATTAGAGGAGAATGATGGCCATTCATGGGAGTGCCTGGGACAAGATGATCTGAATGGCCGTCACTCGGTCAGGGTGGAGCACGGGCACTAGAACCTTGGCACTGCCTTGCCAATAATCACAGATTCTCAGTGTGAGCAGGCAGGGTATGCCAGGCCCTGCGCCCAGGGTGTTAGATGCATAATTTCGTTTGACCTTCATTTTGCAGATCAGGAAACAGAGGCCTGACAAGGTTACTAATTTCCCCTGTGTGTGTCAGAACTGAGACAAGAACCCAAGGTTCCAGTCACTTATTGTTGGATAACGATGAACTTGAGAAGTTAGTGGCTTAAAATGACAACTTATTATTTCTCATGATTCTGTGAGTCGGGGATTTGGGCAGGGCTCAACTGGTTGGTTTTTCTGCTCCATGTGGCGTTAACTGGGGTCCTTCGCTTGGCTGCACTGAGCTGGTGGCTGGATTGGAAGCGAAGGGCCAAGAAGGCTCTATTCCCAGGCCTGGCGCCTCAAGGTCCCTCTGCATGGCCTCCCGGGGCCAGCATGGTGGCTTCCGGGAGCTGGATGTCTTACCTGGCAGCTGGCTTTTGAGGGAATAAAAGCAGAGCTCCCAAGCTCCTGCGGAGCTCACTGTGGCGTTGGCAGTGTGCCACTTCCATCCATTTCTACTGGTCAAGGAAGTCACATGCCGAGGAGGAGGGAATAGATCTCTCCTCTTAGTGGGTGCAGCCGCTCATACTGGGATGCGTGATGCTCGTGGCCATAGTAGGAGACTGACTACCATCCCAGCCTCCTCGCTGCCAGCCTGTCTCCCAGACCCTGGGCCTAACCCCAGGAAGCCCTCATCTCCGAGGACCCACTAGAGCTGCCTAGGCCCCCACCAGAAGGGGGGGATGTGCCTGTGCGTTGTCTTACCTGGTCCTCCTGCCCAAGGACTTCTTCATGCTCTGTGCCTGGTTTCTTCCAGGGCAGGCACCATTTTTTCCGACTTCCTGCAGCTGCATCACCTGAGTTAGCCTGACATGTCTTGCCCTTAGGGCCCTGAAAGAACCCGGTACATGGCTCACAGGAGGTCAGCCACCTGAACAAGACTGTATTGGCTTCACCTTCGCAGGCCCAGCATTAGCACCGGGCCTTCTTAGGAGAAAAGCTCGGTAAACAGGACCTTCTGGCACCTGTGTTCACAGGCTTGGGCCTTGAACAAAGGAAGAGTCTTACTTCTCCAGGACCAGCAGCCTCATCACCTGGGAATATGGTTAGGAATACGGGCCCTCCCTCCCTACGCACCCTGACCAGGGCCGAGGGCCGGGGATGGAGCCTGAAACCGAGGTATGTGCCCTTGACCGGAATCGAACCCAGCACTCTTCAGTCCATGGGCCGACGATCCATCCACCGAGTAAACTGGCCAGGGCCAGATTTGTATGTTCACAAATACCCAGGTGACTCATGAGAGACAACGGAAGTCCCCAAGGTAAAGAAACGAGCAGAGTGGGAAGACAGCTGCCAGGGAGTCCCCCTGGGAAGATAAGGCCTGGGCTCCACCCTGCTGATGGTTAGACTCACCTGCGGTGCCTTTAAAAAACCCCAATGCCCTGCGTGCGCCCAGATCAATGAGATCCAGGTCTCTGGCCATCGGGCCGGGATCAGAATCCTCTAAAAGCTCCTCAGGTGAGTTCAACATGCAGTGGGTTGAGAGCTGCTGGTTCAGTGTTTCAGTTCTTACAGTGCAGTCTGTGGGCCATCAGAAGCACATCGCCTGGGGGCATGGATTAAGTCTGCACAGTCCTAGACCACACACCATATTGTGAGTCTACATCTCCTGGAGTGGGGCCTGGAACCCACATTTTTAAACCTTCTCTCTGGGTGATTTAAACTGCACTGAAGTTAGAGGCTGTCGAGTTCAGGACCCCGAATAAGCGATGACAATGGCAATGATGTTTCTAAATGGCTGTCAAATTTCTAAATGAGAAAATGTAGGGAAGCAAACATAGGAAACAAGCAAACCTCCATACTGCTCCTGCCTAGAGAGCATCAGGGGCCCTTCTTGTCACCTCCTCTGAAGCAGGAAGGAGCCCCCCTCCAGTCCCCCGCCCTCATAGAAGCTGCCCATGGCAGGGTGGGCGGTGGTCTGGGCTGTGCTCTGCTGCAGGGTGGAGCCTGTCATCTGGCCCGGACAGAATTATTGCCTCAAATTACATGGTTGATTATCAATTACTTGTGTCTGTATGAGAGCATGTGTGCGTGTGTGTGTAAGTGTCTTTGCAAATCATTAAGGGCCGTAATTCTGGATTATCGTTGATTAACGAGAGGGAGACCTGCTACCTCCAGCAGCCGGGATGGCAGCCCCGCAATTATGTCCCAGCTGATCCGTAATTGGCGCATCACAAGATGATCTCCCTCTCGGCTACCTCCTCCCAGCCTCTCCTGCGGCTTTGCAATTAGCGCCATTGCTCATTCCCTTCCAGCCCCGGCTGAGCTCAGAGACCTGCTTTCTGGCAAGCGGATGCTGTGGGGCTGGCATTGAAGCCCCCCCCCCCCAACATGGGGCGGTGGCGGTGGCCTGTGGGGTGGCGGGAGAGGCTCAGCCGAGGGGTGTGGTGCTGGCATGAGCTCTTGCTTGCCCAGAACTGGTGCTGTCCATGACAGTCTTACTATTATTCCTCCCAGTAAGCCCCAGGCCATTGTCCAGCCTCCCTGCCCCTCCCTCACTGCGTGGAGGGGAAACTGAGACCCGGAGAAGGAAAGTGGCAAATCAAGAAAAAAAAAATCCAAAAGCAACAATTCAGAGCAGGATGGCCACGTAAGTCCAACCCTACAGAGCCAGGAAGGGGGGAAGATGTGGGAGTCCCTCCCCCATCACTCCCATGGCCGGGGGGGGGGGGCTGTTCAGGTCACCACTGGGGGTCTCCATGTCCCTGAGCAACACAGGCTTTTGTCCTGCAGGGATGACAGCTCGATGCACCCAGCTCCCCAAGTCAGGAGGACTAGGAAGACTGAGGGACGTCAGTGTTAGGTCAAGGCAGCGGCACCGCCCTGAGCATTAGGGCCATGGCCGCCTGACTGTTCTTCCCACTGCACCTGAAGCCCCCAGGGCTCGTCACACCAAGACAGAGGATCCTTATCACGCCTTGTTTTACTCCTAAGCCTCTGAGTGTCTTTTGCAGGTACTCACTCACTCACTCACTCATTCACACAGGAACTATTTATTGAGCACCTACTGTGTATAAGGCACTGTATTAGGCACAACGGGAAACCAAATAGACACAGGCTTACTCCCTCTGCACTGTGTCACTCGAGGTGACCCTCAGGATAAAGTTTGGGTCCTCAGTCTCTTTCCTTGCTCCATCCACCCCCCCTCTCTACCCCACACAGACCCCTCTCTTCCTTGGCCCAATCGGATCCCTCTGCCTGGAACCCCCTTGCCTCCTCCCATCGTCTTTCTCCTGGGGGACAACCTGGGGGAAGGCAGTGACGCTTATGCTCTTATTGGGGATCTATTCCTGAGGAAAGGGTCTGTCCTCAGCTGGGATCAGCCGTCACAGAAGCACAAACTTTAGGGCTGGCTTTCCGGGGGCGGGGGATGGGAAAATGGGGGAGGCAGGGCTGTTCTGGAAACCTGTCCCATAAAAGACTCCCGTGGCTGTAGAGCCGCCGGGCATTTGTTGGTGAGCCTTGCAGCTGTCTTGGCCGTTTCATTGTTATTTACTTAGGGTGGTCAGCAGGTCATGGCAAGCGGGAGACGCAATGCTAATGACTGGCTCCACGTGGCGACCATTGAGGAAAAAGCTGCAATGTTCTCTCTGCCACATTAATCAGAAAAACACATCAAGAGCTGTTGTGTGGAGACAGCTTTCCTCCCGGTACCTGCCCTGCATACTAATCACCAGCCCTGCTGGCGGTGAGTCAGCTCCGTGACAGACTGGCAGGGAGAGAAGGCCAGAAACACCGGCTCCACGCATGTGGGGAGCAGCCAGAGGGGTGGGAGCTGGCCCTCACCCCCAAAACTCACGCTGCCTGAGACTGTGACCCTCGCTGAGTCCCAGGCAGGTGGAGATGACAAGTTCCGAAAGAGTCGTCCAAATGCAAACCCTGGGCCACGTCCTCGGGTCTCCGTCCTCCCCAAGGCTACCAGAGGGAGCTCTCCAGACTCTGGCTAGAGCCTGGCTAAAGAGCGACCTCTTTGCCAGGCACTTTGAAAACAATAAGACAGAACCAGGCATGTTGGAGCAACTGGAGGGAGGCCTGTAGGTGGGTGAGGAGAAGGGGGAAACAGAGTGGCCTCGGTAAGCTGGACAGGGGCTGGGTTACCTTGGCCTTGGAGGTGTCCTAAGCATTTCAGCCCTGCATCACTGCCCATCACCAGGGAGTCCAGCCAGAGGGCTCCTCTGCCCTGGGAACTCTGCAGGATTAGCAGGTCACTGGAGTGCCCAGGTTGCCCGAAGCGAAAGGAGGGTAGTGGTAACATCAGATGGCTTCCAGAGGTCCCTGGTCACCTGATCTTGCCAATGTGTGGGCTGCAGGAAGCACTGGTCAGACGGTGAGTTCTGCTGCTGGGGAAGTGCCTTAGTCCTCAATGTGGGGAAAAACTTAGGAGGAAAGCCCCTCTTTATGATCCTCAGGAGGCACTGGGGCCCCTGTGAGCAAAGGAGACTGTACTGCTACCCTCCTCAGGAAACCACCCTGCACACACTCATACCTGGAGGACCCCGGGCAGCTGAGCCCGGATGAGCCGGATGTGGTCGCACCCGTTTGCAGGAGGTGTTAGCCCAGGAATAATAGATCAAATATGCCTGGACTCAGCATCAAGTGACATTTATGGAGTCCCTACTATGTGCTGGACACCGTGCAAGCCCTTTCGCGTCTACTAGCTCTCAGAGAGGGCCCCCAGGTCTGAGGGCTTCTTCTGTCATTCCGTCCACAAATACATAGGGATTGTTTGCTCTGGCATGAGCATTGGGACACGTGCTGAGCAGGACATCTATGGTCTCACTCGCAGAGCAGCATGGTGGGGAAACGCAAATACAAATGATCTAGTAAAGGTGATTTTGGGGCCAAATTTTAGGATTTGGGGTGTTATTTTTATTAAGAAACACTATTTCTTTAAGAGTAGAGTCCTTAGCAGGGAGAAAGAAACCAGTCTGCTAGAGCTGCTCACACTGGCGTTGCCCACAGATACTATTAAGCATCATCGTAGGATCTGGCAGTGGTTGAGCTCATCAGTGCCCCAGGCCCTTTGCATCTCCTTAAGGACAGGCTGGCCAGGGTCCACTCTCCCCCCCAGCCCCGGCTGCCCCTTCTCCATGGGTCTTCTTCACAAGAGGCTCAGGGAATTCCCGCATCTGCCAAGAGACACCTGCCGTCTTCCCTCCTGGCGTGGCGTCCTGCAAACCTGACAACGAGAGTTGGAGGCCATGGGCTCTGGGGAAAGGTGGGGAGCTTTTTAAAAACATGTCCCTGTTGTTTCCCTTGCTAATCTCCCCCACCCTCCACCCCCAGCTGGCATATGAACTTGTTCTTCCTTTCTGAGACTCTGAGAAAAAGCACCATCTGGCAGTTTCATCAGGCCCATGGCCCGTTTCCACCCAGCCCACTCTGCTTTCCTCCCAGCCCTGGGTCTGCAGAGTGATCCAGCACATGCAGAGGGAGAGAGGCAACAGTAACAGCAGAGACGTGCAGAGTGCTTGCCGCTGGCCCGGAGCGCTTCTGGTTCTGGTTCTGCAGGTGTCGGGATGCTTACAACAGCCCCGAGGGATGGGGTGCACTGCTATCACCACCCCCATTTACAGAGGGAGGAACTGACATGTGGAGACGATCAGCGACATTCTCATGCTCACGTGGCTAGTGATGGCAGACTGGGACCTGAGCCATGGGAAGCATCAGACTTCGCTGATTCGTACATGGAAACCCAATCTTGGCTAAATGATGTGGGAAGCAGGGGAGAGAGTTTAGAAAAAGGGATCTCGCCCACCTGGCGGGGAGGCCAGATAAAAGGCCAACAAATCCACGAGGAGGGGCAGACCTGGCTGACCAGGCTCTGAGCTTGGTGAACAGCAGAGCCAGGCAGCCCCCACGGGGAGCTGGCCAGGCAGCAGCGGGGAGCCTGCAGGAGACCTGGAGACAGTGCCCCCGGGTTCCTTGCCCAGCTTGGGTCCTCACCGCGGGCCCCGCCCTCACTGTGTTCTCTGCTCTCCGAGTGAGTGGCAGGCGAGGCTGCGCTCACCGTGCTGGGAGTGAGCCTCCTTTGGAGCAGAGGGACCTGGGCCGAATGGCAGCTCTGTGTGCTGCGGCCAAGTCACCCCCGACCCCATGTCTGTGTTCTCATCTACAGGGCTACTCCCCTCATGTTAAGAAATGTGAGTGAGCTTGGTGTCAAGAGCCCAGGTGCAGCATATGTGATTGTCCAGCCCAAGCATGTCAAACGCATGGCCCACAACCAATATTTTGGCGGCCCAGCCAATATAACGGTATGTAAGAAACATTTTAGTAAAAATTTCATAACTTAATTTTTACAACATCCTGTTATACATAATTATTAATAACAAATTACAATGTTCGCTAATGCCTGCTTACTATAATCGTGTTGCATTCATTTCCCTTACTCACCTTATGTGCAGGCACACCATTTCTCTCTGCTAATACTAGCAGCGAACATTCTAGCAGCTGATTGCCACGTCATTAGCCTTGGACTGACTTGTTTGGTGTGTGCAACAGGAAATATTTCGCTTTTGGAGAACAAGAAAAATAGGTTTATGTGCATTATGCTTATTAATTTGTGCAGTTATTCAGTACCTGGTAAGTTAATGTTCCAGAAAAAAACTATTAATTTTTATTAAAATGTTCTATTATTTTGTGTTAACAATGACTCATTTATTTCAGCCCTTTGTATTCAGCGTGTCTCTATCGAAGTAAACCTACGTTGCTATGAAAATTGAAGTTTTTGTTTTCTCACGGCCACGTAAACTTAAACCTTGTTTATTTGGCCTGTGTGAGCCTTTGAGCTGGACATGCTTGGTCTAGCCACTGTACTGTACACCTGAAACCAATAATGTTACATGTAAAATGTAATTGAAAAAAATGTTTGATTAGAAACATGTAAAAAAGGAAAAGCAAAAAAAAAAAAAAAGAACCCAGGCAGGCTCCTGGCACATAAGAGTGTGTGACCCAGGTGTCCTGCCCTCGAAGGAAGAAGCGAAGTCTCCCAGGGCAACTGGGGCGGGGTCCACAGGGACCAGGCAGACACCCACGTCTCCAGGACACAGGGCTTCCTCCTCAGAGCAGAGCCCCTGCCCAGGCCGCTAGCAGGAGGTGGGCAGTGCCAGGCCAGGCAGAGAGTGGAGGGGCCCTGACTCCCTTGGCAGCAACTCGCTTCGATCTAGAGGCCATTGTGGGGGCTGTGCCCTAGCCTGGCAGGCAGAAAACTCCCCAGCCTCCCTGTGTGGGCAGCAGCCAGAGGCAACGCTGTTCCTTCCCGCTGGCTACCATCCCCTGGGGAGGAGGGGTCAGCGGGTAGTGGGGGGTCCCCTAGATAAAGGAGCTTTACTCCACACAGCCCTATCCCTGGGCCTTGCTGGGTCCTCCCCACCATCTCTCCTGCTGTGGACCCACGTGGGAGGGGGCGCTCCCCGCAGGCTGAGTCTCCCGTGTCTCCCGGACAGGCTCGGGTCACAAGTCCATGGAGGAGTTTGGGCTCTTCTTGGCCCCTCCATTGCCACAGGAGCCTTTTGATGTGGGTGCAGGCAGTGACCCCTGCTCAGGGTTTCCCCTTCAAGAGAAAAACTAAGGGACTTGGGAGGGACCCATTGTCCCAAGAAGTAGGGCACAGGCGGGAATTTGGAGGCGGCTGTGATAGTTCGGCAAGAAGGAAAGGAGGGCAGCTTCCTTTTCTTTCTTTCTTTTAACTCTAGTTTTTTTCTCTCCATAAAAAAATGTGAACACAGAGGTAAAGAGAGAAAAAGTGAAAAGGTCCTTTTATTCCCAGGTGTGACCCATGTCGCTGCTTCCCCAGCAGTGACCTATATTAGAAGTTGGCTGTGTATCATATATCACCCTGACTTTTTCTGGGCATTTACACACACACGCATGCACACACATACATGCACACACGCACACACTCACGTGTGTGATGCCAGGAGTTTCGCTTTTCTTTGCTCTGACATAAATGGGATTGTGCTGACCATATCGCTCTGCATGTTTTCTCTGGAAATGCACATCCAGACATTTTCTCATGCCGACATGCAGGAGCATCCCCGTTAGCTTTTGCTTTTTTAAACGTCTGCATAATATTGCACGTGTGCGTGTAACAGGGTCCCCGTTACCCACGCAATCCCGGGAGCGTGGGCCAAGAGGCGCTGCACAGTTCCAACGGGATGCCATCCACATTCAGACAGTGCCTTCTCCTCAGGGACAGAGGAGGCCTTATCTGTCCTTGCAAACAATTCTGAAACGAGCGCCCTCGCCCAGGCCTCCTGGTGCACAGGCAGGAGTCACTCTCTAGGCTTTGATGCCTCAACGTGGAGCAGGTGGGCAGGGACCCTGCCAAGGTGTGGGAGGGCGGCGTGGGGCCTCCTGCACCCGCTCGGCCACATCAGTCCCCTTAGCCCACATCCATCATGGCAGTTGGCTGGGCTGGTGCTTCCAGGAAATCAATTGCAAAGACTGGCTGTCGTCAGTGCTCGCACCCTGGAGGCCATCCAGGGAGTAGATTAAATTGTAGGAGAAAATCCTACTGGGCCCGAGACTGCTCATAATGGAGGCTCCTCAGCGACCTCTCTGGAGAAATGAAAAGAACATAGGTAGACACACTCTCACCCCCATCGCCACCAAGTCCACCCGCCTGAGCATGGCCCTCTGCCCTGGGGGTGGGGGTGGGGGTGAGGGAGCGGGGCAAGGGGGGGAGGAGGCCTGGTCCAGGGCTACCGGTGTGCAGGCAGGGAGGCCAGAGGGGCACCTGCTCCTCTGGGGCTGGATCCAGCTGACCATTAGCTCCTTAGCTGCTCAAGGTCATGCCTGCCCCCTTCTGCCACCTGCTTCTGAAGCTGCCTGGCAGCCAGTTAGCAACCCTCCACTGACGCTTCTCCACCTACTCCCCAGGCCAATGGTTCCTCCAGCTGAGTACAACCCTCTCTCCCCACCCCCTGCACACACAGGTGCAGGCACCTCTTAGTTCTTATTATCCAGCTTGAGACACTTGTCCCATACCCCTGAGAGGAGGCATGTGTGTGTGGGGGGGTGTGTGTGGGGGCTTGGTGTGGACAAATCCATGCTCCTGAACTGCAAGGGTGTCTGGGGCCTTGACCTGGTTTCAAAGGCAGCAGGTTTAGAAGCCTCACCCTCTAACCATCCCCAGCCCCCACTTCTTCCTCTCCGGACCCCCCTCACCCCCCCCCCCCACCGCCACAGCTGCCCTTGCACAAAAAAACCAGCCACGGCTATGAACTTGGGGGGAACATGCCTTCATTTTCTACATGTAGCCGTCTCCCCACTCTCCAGGCCAACCTACTTGATCACGATAAAGATAACTCCAGCTGCCATGGATGGGGCACCACTTTCCGCACACTCGGTGAGGTAGGGACGTACGCTGTGGTTTACAGGTGGGAGAGGGGAGCTCGGAGCGGTTACATGGCTGGATCCAGGTCACACAACTGTAAGTGCCAGAGCGAGGACTGGAACCCAGGTCCCAATCAGACTCCAGGGTTTATGGGCTTAACCACTGTGCTACCCTGGCTCCCACTGGCTTCACTTCGTTCCCTCTTCTGGGTTGTCCCAAAGACCAGGCTGAACTGGCCAGTTTCCCAGGGCTGCCCTCTGGCAGGGTGGGGCTGCCTCATCTGGTCCGTGGGGCTGTATGGTATGGGTTCCTAGCAGAGAAGGGACTCATATGTCCCTCCCCTTCTCCAGATTCTCCAACTCTCTCCTACAGATCCAGCCCCGCTCCAGGCCAGCAAGACCTGACAGGCCTCCTTGCCTGCCGGGGACTCTTGTAAGTCACCCTCTCTGCTTGCAGGGGGCCAGCGCAGCCTGAGACCCATGGACTCTCCAGGCAGCACCTCCCTACCTGGGCCCAGGGGTGGGCTGCTTTCTCTTTCCCAGGCTGCCCAGGTCTGCAGGCTGGGAGGTGGGAGAGGGAGGGAGACCCTTTCCAGAGGAGCTTGCTGCCCTCCTGTGGCCTGGTGCCACGGCTGAGGCAACTCTCTCCTCCTGCTGTCGCTGCTGTGCCCGGGCTCCAGCGGGAGAGGGCAAGGAAGAGAAATGTGGAAGTGGGAGAGAAAAGAAGTGCAGAAAGAGTGGTGGCCCACTCGGCATAGCTCAGTGGTTGAGCATCCGACGTATGAGCCAGGAGGTCAGAATTCGATTTCCGGTCAGGGCACATGCCCAGGTTACAGGCTTGATCCCCAGTGTGGGGCGTGCAGGAGGCAGCCAATCACTGATTCTCTCTCATCATTGATGTTTCTATCTCTCCCTCTTCTTTCTCCTGAAATTAATAAAAATGTGTTTTTTTAAAAAAGAAAGAAGGGTGGGTAGTGGGGAAGGACGGAGCCTCCTGCAGTACCTGGAGAATGGCAACAACAATAACAAAAGGAATAATAATAATTGAAAGGCAGCTACCACGGGGAACGTTTCACCACTCACACGTTTTCTTGTTTAATCCTTACATTTATAACAATGTGATGAGTAGCTGTTTATGATCATCCAAGGCTTGGTCATTTGTTCAAATGTCCCAACTGGCGAAGGACAGAGCCATCCTTTACCACCTCACTGGTTCAGCCTCCCAGCTGGTCCTTCCACTCAGGGGGGCACAAAGATGGCGAGCCTCTGGGCACTGCGGTGGAGGGGGGGGTGCATGTGGCTTTGGGCACTGAGCCCTGCCCCTCGTGTGGCTTTTTCCTCTGTTCATAACCCCCCTTCTCCCCCATCCCTTCCCCCCGTTCCCTGGCACTGTGCCCTGCTGGGAGCCCACGTGGTCAGGATCACCAGAGGTCTGCTGCGACGGTGTGGCCTTATTTGTGCCTCAGGTCTCCAACCTCCCTGCTGCCCAAGGACTGACATTCAGCACCAAGCCACGTGCAGGGCCCAGGTCATGTTTGCTGAGGGGATGGAGGCAGAAAGACCAGGAAATTCCCAACCACCAGCTAACATGGCAGAGCCAATAACAGCAACGGATGGATCCATGGGCCTGAAGAGATGCCCTAGTGCATCGTTTGGTTAAAAAAGAAAAGAAAAGAAGAGAAGAGAAACCAGATTTTAAAGCTGTGGGCAGAAAGAAAAGATTTTATTAACAAAACAACATTGTTTTCTATGTATCTAAGTATAGAAAAAAAGGATATTTGCCAAGGTGTTAACCAATGAGTTTTATTTATTTTCTCTTGGCTGCGTTTTCTATTTATTTTCAATGAACATTGATTATTCACATGATTTTAAGAATAACAATAAACCAATCCCAGACTGATTGTACCTGTTTCTGCCCTCGTGCCTACCCCCAGCAGCCCCTTCTCCCCCTACAAAAAAAAAAAAAAAATCACAATTTTGTATTCCTGGGCCTTCCCTCTTGCCATGTGCACATCCTGTGGTGGGTGGGGGCTCCTACCTGATTCAGCAAGCCTTCGCCTGACTAACAAGAGGTGAAGGCTGCACCCTTGGCCTTGCCTCGCTGACCTGCCTCTGTCAATCGCACCAGGTGGGAGGCCCTGGCTGCCCTTTCGTGGGAGGACGTGCCCAGCTTTCCAGGCATCATTTGCTCCTGCAGGCTGAGGCCAATTGCCCTGAGGCCGAGGAGCTCAGGGGCAAGGACCTCCTGGTCACTGGACTGGAGCCCAGGGCAATGGCTCCAAGGCTGAGAGGTGATTGTTGCAAAATGAAGAGCGAGGGGAAAGAAATCACAGAAACCCCTCATCATCAGAGAAGAAAGAACAGAGCCTCAGGACGGGGTTAGGCTGGCCCCTTCCAGAAGGTTCCATGGAAACGAGGAAGGAAATGGGAACAGAGCTTCCTGAACCTCTGCTATATCCAAACAGTGGACTTTCTACAGACACGTTCCGCCTCCCAGAACACCCTTCCTTTGAATGGGCGGGTGGGGCCGCTGAGGTCAGGAGGTACCTTGTCCTTAGCTTCTTGCATTTCTGGTGCTTCACCTAACACCAGAGTAGGCCCCTAAAATTGAGTCTGGATGGAGAAATGTGTATGGGCTGGCAGCGTCTTCTCCTCCCCAAGAGCCATAGAGAGCCCTCTGCTCAGGAGCAGGGCTAGGACCTAGCATTCTCCGCTGGGGGCTGGCTTTCAGAGCACCTCCCAGGTTAAGGAGGAAGGTCGCCTCCTGCCATGGAAACAGCAGCCCATGGAGCCCAGAGAGCTGGCCTCAACCCAGCAGAAGCAGGGTTCAAGGGAGTCGCCCTGAGCCCTCATCTTCAGATCACATCCCCTGAAATGGCTATCCCCTAGAGACCTGGACACCAGGTTCCAGTCCCCAGCAAACCTCTTACATACATGCAGGACAGATGTGGAGTTGGGGGGCACCTAACTGGGAGGCAGGAGACCCTGGTATTCTACCAGCTCTGAGCCTCATCTGGGACACTCAGGCGAGTCACTCCTCACCACCACACCCTCCTTCTACTTGCACAGTGTTGTGGAGTCCTGAAAAGTTTCAGAGGGTGATGTTGAAGAAGGCTCAGCCCTTGCTGAGTGGGAGTTTCCTTCCTGAGCGGGAGTCTGGTAATGAGTTCCATGCCTTGAGGATGTCGGGTTGGCTGCCTGTGGTTGAAGTGTGATTAATAGCGACATCTCATGGACACAATGGGTAACTGCACCCGCCTGGAGAAGCCACAGTAACATCCAACTTTCCTCATTTATGTGGAGAGGAACTAACTGCAGTTAATCATACTAATCACCTGACACGGGGAGCTATCTTAAAGCTGGAAGAGAAAACCTCCAAAAAACAGGAAACAGCCCTCCGGCCTCAAATGCCTGTCCGTCTCCATCTACATACCTGGTTCATTTAAAGTTGTCCCATTTCAAATATTGACCTGATAGAAGAGTCTAATGGCCATAGAGGGAAAATAATGTCAATAGTAATATTAATAAAATGTAATTGGCTGTCTATCCTTGCCATGAATTTCATGCATTATCTCCTTTAATCTTTCCAACAACCCAATAAGGTGCCTGCTCTCATCTGCAAGTTTCAGATGAGGAATCCGAGACTTGGAGCATGAGGGGAAGCTAGGTTTCAAACCTGGGCAACCTGGCATTACAAGCCACTCTCTTTAACCACCACTCTGGGCAACCTCACTGGCCCCAGTGTCTCCCCACACCACCCCCCGCCATGGTAATTCCTGAGCCTGGAGAAAGTCCCAATTCCTGGGGCACTGGTATAATCCCTAGACTGAGTGCCCTGGGTCACCCTCTGCGACAGCCAGAGGCAAGTGGACATGACGGACAACAGGGCTTGACAGGCCCAGGTTAGGGCCCCAGTTCTGTCCCTCATTAGTTGTGTGACCTTGGGTTTGGATTGCCAGATGTGGCTGGCTCATAACCCCTTGCCTTGGAGGGTGCTGTGAAGATTAGAGACAACACTTGCTGCTGAGTAAGCCCTCCAGAAATGATGGCTATTCTTATCTTATCCCAAACTGACCTTTAGGAGTGAAAAATTCTGATCCAGCCTCTTTAAAGAGCACCGCCGCTAAGAAAGGCTGGAACTCCGATGGAGGGAGGGCCAACCTTCTCACCCTCCGGCGTGTGCTGGTTCAGAAGGAGCTGCTGATGTGTCCTTATCCATTCAAAGGACCTGCAAGCATGACCTGGTCAAGGTGGCAAAGCAGACACGAGATCCCAGGACTCTGAGCCTCCATTTTTCCACACAGACACTGCAGTTGTCTAAAGGACAGGGTCCCTGCAGGATTCAAGACCATGCCTCCAGGGATCTGCAGAGACCCTGGTACCATGAACTAGCCTCGTGTAGTTCAGGAAGCACAAATCCAAGGCCAGATTGAAGGGTCTGGATCCTAGTTCTAGCTTCACCTCTCACTCGGACCCTTGAACTTGGTTCTCGTCCCATCTCTGCATGATCACACAGATGAAGGCTTCTCTTCTCGGTGTCTCTACAGCCCCTCCTCCTCCTGCCTCTGCAAAGGCATGTCGCCGTTCTTGTTCATATGTTTCACTAGCCGAGGAACAGCCACAATGGCCACCAACCATGAATAGCATCTGGCAGGTGGAAGGTGCTCATGGCTGGATGAATGAGTAAGACACCTCACTGCAAAGGCTGTGAAGTACATTGCTGGAAATGTCCCCAGAGAGGAAGGCACTGGGGCCCCTGACCATTCTAAGAGTCATATGAGAATTACAAAATGCAGCTGCTCCTGTTTTGGGTTATACTGAGCCCCCAATATCACAGATATCAGCATTAGTAATCTCTTGCCACACAATGCATTGCTTTCATACTTAGTAGCTTAGAACAATAATAAATATTCATATTGCCTCACAGTTCCTGTGGGTCAGGAACTGGGCAATGGCTTAACCAGGTGCTCTGGCTCATGATTTCTCAGGAGGTGGCAGTCAAATGCCAACTAGGCCCACAGACATCTGATGGCTCGACTGGGGCTGTGGGATCTGCTCATTCACACGGTGACAAGCTGTTGACAGGAGGCCCCACTCTGTTCCTTGCCTTGTGGACCTCTCCTTAAACCTGCTTGGGTGGCCTCGTGACATGGCAGCCAGCTTTCTCCAGGATGTGAGTCAAAAGAGAGCAAGGAGAATTTATAACGTCTCTTAGAACTAGTTAGCTTCTTAGGGCAGCCATACAAAGTACCACAAACAGGGTGACTTAAAAGAACAGCTGTTTACTCCTTCACTGTTTTTGGAGGCCGGAAGCTGAAACCAAGGTGTGAGCAGGGCCACACTATCTCCACAGGGTGTAGGGGAGAAAGCTTCCTGGCCTGTCCCAGTTTCTGGTGGCTGCAGATGTTCCTTGGTTTCTGGCAGCCTAACTCCAAACTGTGCGTCTGTCTTCACCTTCTCTGTGTGCATCTGGTCTGTGTCCCTTTCTCCATACAAAGGACACCAGTCATTGGATTTAGGACCTATCCTAATTCAATATGACCTTTGATTACATCTGCACAGAATTTCTCCCCAAATAAGGTCACATCTAATCTAATAAAAGAGTAATATGCAAATTGACCCTCACTCTGTTACACCTAAGCCACGTTCACCAGCCGATCATAGCAACTATATCCAAACTAACCCAGTCAAGATGGTGGCCGGCAGCCACAGAGCTGGAACAAGCAGGAGACTTGCGCCAGCAATGCTGGAAGTTAAGGTTCCTGTCTGCCTAGGCCGGCTGTGGCAACGTAGTTTCCACAACAAAGTTTCAATTATAGAAGATAGATAAATCCCAGAGACCTGCTTCCAGCCATGGGCTCAAGGAAGCACTGGGAGCCTGGGTTGTCAGGGGTAACCCGACCTGGGCTCCAGTTAAAGCAACAAAATTTCAACTTTAGAAGTTAAATTCCAGCCAGCCTCACTGCAAACAGTCATCAGCCACTCACCCAGGCTGGCCAGGTACCCCAGCATGGACCCCTTAAAGGGGAGTGATCAGCCTGCAAACAGCCATCAGCCCCTCACCCAGGCTGGCCAGGCACACCAGCAGGTGGACATCCCCTGAAGGGTCCCAGGCTGTGAGAGGGCACAGGCCATGCTTAGGGGACCCCCAACCCGAGTGCACAAATTTTTGTGCACCAGGCCTCTAGTTCACAAATACTGGGGAGTGGAACTTTAACATATCTTCTTGCAGTACACATTGGAACCCATGGTAGTGACCTAGCCTCAGAAGTTGCAGACTACCTTTTCTGCAATAGCAAGTGTTTATCTTATAAGGATCAGCCCTGTTCAGGGTGGGAGGAGAAGCCACCATGATATGAATATCAGTAGATGGGAGGCCTCATAGGCAGTATTTACAAAGGAAGCAATGAAGAAAGAACCAGTTGCACAGCAGTTGGACCCTTCTACCTATCAAGCATATAGAAAGGGTCAGAGTGAGGAGGACGGGAGAGTTTGGAAAGAGAAAACACTTCTGAGAAAGTAAAGCTATGCAGTGAGCTCCACCTCCAGCAGGATTGGGGCCCTACCACCTCCATCTCAAGCCTTGTGATATGGGTATCTGTGAAGCCATCTAGAGCTGAGGGCCCCCACACCTGTGCACTGGGATTGGGGCAGGAGCCATGTGAGTGCCTCCTATGGACCAGATGCAGCCCCCAGAGCAGAGAGGTCCAAAATAGGGTTAGGTACTATAGCGCCTCCTAGAGGGTCAAAGGGAGCTTAGCAGGAAGAAGTTGGCAGGGGATCCTGGATTCCTAGGGGCTGAAGAGGGAATCAAAAATTATTACCTGGGAAGGAGATGCAGACCGGGAACCTCAGGAGAACCCAGGAGATGCCCCAGAAAACAGCGTTCACCACCTGCCAGGCCCAGAGAGCTGGCAACTGGGCAGTTAAAGAAGAATTGCCCCTGCCCGGCTGGGGTGGCACAGTGGTTGAGTGTCAACCAATGAACCAGGAGGTCACAGCTTGATTCTTGGTCTGGGGCACATGCCCTGGTTGCAGGCTCAATCCCCAGCAGGGGATGAGCAAAAGGCAGCCAATTGAGGATTCTCTCTCATCATTGATGTTTATCTCTCTCTCTCTCTCCCTTCCTCTCTCTGAAATTAATAAAAAATAAAAGAAGAAGAAAGAGGAGGAAGAGGAGGAGGAGGAGGAG
>PVJC01025033.1:0-25037 GCA_004026665.1 Murina feae | reverse complement strand
CCCTGCTGTTTCCAAATATCAGTTATCTGTAAAGCTTGCATTATCTTGGCCACTTGTTCAGTTCATGACTAACCCAATCACTCTAACCAAAGAGATGGAGTATTCTGACTGGCTGGCCTTAACCACACAGTCATAGGTACAATTGACAGCTCATCATACCACAGGATATGTGGGAGCATTTATTGCTGATAGAAAAAGCAGTTCTCTGTTACCAGAAGAACGAAGAAGGGCTACAAGAACAATACAGATCTTAGTAACTGGGAGGAAGGAGGAGGGTAGACTGAGGCTATCTTTTGTGTGTTTCTTTCTAAATCTGGTTTGGATGGTCCTTTATGATGGTACATACACTGTGATTGGAGAGCCGTAATACCCAAAGGATAATGTATGAAAAGAAAATGCTTGTTTCTATATTGTTGAAGTCGATTTTCACCTTGTTTTTAAAGATGCTACATAGATTTTCATTAAGACATATTATTTTTCTCCTCCTCCTTCCTCCTTCCTTCCATGTCACCACATACAAAGAAGCTTTGTGACTACGTTTGCAGAGGGTTGAACAGGCTATTTACTTAGTCAGAGAAGGCGGTAATAAATATCTATTTGGGTCTGATTTGATTCATATGTTTAAAAAATTATTTCCAAGTTTCCTTGGAGGTAAGCTTATTCTAGGTGAAAAAAATAAAAGGGAGCTGAACAGCAGGATTCTTCATCGTATATCACACTCATATCTCAGAATCAAGTTCCTCTTCTTCACTTTGTTTCTCTGGCATGACACATTCTCCTGCCAAAGTCAGAATTATCAGTGATATGGAGAATGAGACTAAGTCAGATTTACTGTAGCTTGTGGATAAAGCACCTCCAAATCAGGCAGAAAATGTCAATATCATTGACCTCCAGGGAGATATGTGGTTTTTGCAGAGTGTAGCTTGGGGCTCTTCAGCCAGCAGCAAAGCATTGAAACAGTGGTAGAGAGTGGTTTTCTCATGACCAGAATGTAAAGTGCCATCATTGATCCAGGCCGAGGAGGGACTGTAACAGTTCCTGAGCCTGTGCAGAAAGCACTGGACATGAAGCCAAAAACCTGAAATTCCAGCCCTGTCTCTTTCTTCTGCATCTCTCAGGGTTCTTGCTTAAACACTGGATTATTTCTGCATCTCTTTTATTTCAAATAAATATTATGACAATAGTTGTCATGGAGTTTGGACTAGACATATTTATAATAATATAATCTGAATAACAATCTATTAATAATATTGTGGTGGTTTTAAAGGAATACCCAGATAGCTGTAAAACATTATTTTTGAGTTCGTCTGTGAGAGTGTCTCCAGAATATATTAGCATGTGAGTCAGTAGATTGAGTAAAAGCTTCTTCCCCAATGTCTATGGGCATCATTCTATCTGTTGAGGCCCTGATTAGAACAAAAAAGGTGGAGGGAGGGTGAGTTCTATCTCTTTGCTTGAGCTGAGACACCCATCTTTTCTCTCCCTCTGACATTGCTGCTCCTGGTTCTCAGACCTTGAAATTCATTCTGGGACTTACACCAGAATCAGTTCCCTGATTCTCAGGCCTTTAGATTTGAACTTAATTATACCATTGGCTTTCCTGGTTGTCTAGCTTACAGAAGGCATATCATAGGACTTCTACATCTCTATATCCTATTGGTTTTGTTTCTCGGGAGAACATTGAATAACACAAATATCATCATTTAATATTTCTCACATGTTATATGTACTTTTCCAAATACTTTTCACATCTTTTATGCCATTTTACCTTTTCAACATCCCAGCCAAGAGAATATTTTTATTCTGATGTTGAGAATAAGAAACAGTAGTACAGAAGTGAGGTTGTTACCAGTGAAAACGAGTTCTTTTTGTGGTGCTGAGAGAAAAGAATTTCAAATGGCACACATGTGGGGAAGTTTAAATGGGATGGCAAGATCTTATTTGGGGTTAAAGGAATCAATACACCCTTGGGTAACAGAGGTCATTGAAGCTCTAGAATCAACTGCCACGAGGCTCTTGTTATCCTCCATATATTTTCTTGGTTCACAGTAAAGAACAAGGTGCCATTTAAACCATCAAACCCACCTTTCTGATTCTTCCTGGGCCTGAGTTGGGTCCTCTTCCAATTACCATCATAGTAACTAGCTAGTTATTATTGGTCCTTTACAGTAATCCTGCACGTTCTTTAACATATTGTTTCAGAGCATAGTTTTTTTCTCATTTTTTTTTAAAATTCTTTCTAGCTCTGACTCAGGCCAGCCCAATCTGGCCTGGCATTACAGGAGGCTTTATTTTTGACCTGATTTTCTGCTTACTCAGAGTGAAAGCAGGGGAAAAGAACACAAACATGTCATGATCCATCTTTATCCCTTACCTCTCAGCTCTGACAACCAGACTGCATTTGCTGACTTAGCTCCAGGAGAGGCAATTATCTTCCCAAGTGCAGATTTCATTGCTGGCTCTGTTGGTTTCAAAGATCCAGCTGGCCTCCTGCTACTACTGGACACTTATCCAAGGCAGTCACAGGTCTTGATTCTTATGATGGAAATGTTCCCAGCTCAGGTCATAATTAGAAAGGACATTGCTCCAGACCCTGAGGTTTCTAAGCAACAGATAGTCAGTTGAATATTATTGGCTGCATATCCTGTTCTGCTACTGCATCCATGTTGCTTGATACAGGGACTCTTGGCCAATCTTCTGCATGTCCATCTGCTAAGATGGCAACATGCCCTCTTGTTTTGTATTTGGATTCTGGCCATGGCTTCCAGGCCATGACAAACACCTGCAGATCGACAGGAATGTTAGAGCTTTTCTACCTATGTCTCCTCTGGCAGCCACAGGCCTTGCAAGACATGATGCACACCTGTTGAGGACCATCTGCCAAACAGCATGACTATTTGGGAATAAGATTAGGAGAAGGAAGCTGCCATGAAGACAAAACTTCACCACATATGAAAGTTGGAGTGTCAAAATACCCACATCTTTAATGAGAGAGCAGGCCTATGCTAGAGGGCATGAGGAGTAGTCAGGACAGCAAGGGTGCTGAGTGATCCTGACACCTCAGACAAGCACAGACCATTGCAGGTTTTACTATGACCCCTCTGCAATATGGGTAACTCGCTGGAAGCAGAATCCAGCAAGGTCAAGAGAAGTCTGTATAATGAACTCACTGGTCTTTATAATAGAAAAAAAAGTAAAGAATCTAAAATCTCAACCTTGTGTCTGAAACCTATTAAAAATGATTTCCCTTAGCCTTAGTTCTTAGTCATGTGAAACTCATGTGTGTATATATACTTATGTCTATTACATGAGCTTTCTTATTTTATTACAGGCCTTGCCATGCAAGCAGCCCCACCCACCCGTGCGCACCTCGCTGTGCTGCTGCACACACAGCCTCCTGGTACCCAGCCTTTGGTCATTATGGCATTATGACTACTGGGTTTTTATTATATAGATTAGCTATAGAGGTGAACTAAATGAGACACAGAAGGTACAGCATCCTTTGATACTCTTTATTCATATGAATGAAGAATAGAATAAGGTGAAACAGTTATTTTGTTTTTTAATCAAAACTTTGATAATCTAATATAATAAAAGAGTAATATGCAAATTGACCATTACCTGAGACACCTAAGCCACACCCACCAGCCAATCAGAGTGGCTGTATGCAAATTAACCCAGCCAAGATGGAGGCCAGCAGCTACAGAGCTAGAGCAAACCAGAGGCTTCTGTTGCAACTGCCTGCCTAGGCTGGCTGAGCCTCTGCTCACAGCCACGCCCACCAGCTAAGCCATGCCTCCCAGCCAATCAGAGTGGCTATATGCAAATTAACCCAGCCAAGATGGAGGCCAGCAGCCATGGAGCTAGAGCAAACCAGAGGCTTCTGTTGCAACTGCCTGCCTAGGCTGGCTGTGCCTCTGCTCAGAGCCATGCCCACCAGCCAATCAGAGCAGCTGTATGCAAATTAGCCCAGCCAAGATGGAGGCTGGCAGGGCGGCTCTGCACTGGGAGCCTCCGCGGTCGGCATAGCTGTGCCAGGTGTGTCAGCTCAGTGGGGGGGTGTCCGGCCTGGGGCCTCCTTGGGTCATCCAGAAACGCTCATCCTGGGTCCACTCTCTGGCTCCGCCCCCCGGGGGCCTCCACCAGGCGTGCGGGAGAGTGGGTCCTCCACGGGGCTTGCAGGAGCAGCCATCCTGGGTCCGCTGCCTGGCTCCGCCCCCTGGGGGCCTCTGAGGGGTGTCCAGGAATGCCTATCCTAGGTCTGCTGCCTGGCTCTGCCCTGGAGGCCTCCTCGGGAGTGTGCGGGAGCACCCGTCCAGGTTCTGCTACCTTCATCTGCCCCCCAGGGGCCTCCACAGGGCATGCGGGAGCATCTGCTGCACAGTGCGGAGAATCCGAAGCCAGTCCACTGCCCGGCTCCACCCCGGGTGTGTTTGCTCAGCAGCAGGGCCCCACCGAGGGATCTTGCACCAGCGTCCACCCCTGGCTCGCCACCCAGCTCTGTGCCAAGTGTGTCCCCTCAGCGGTGGGGGCCCACCAGGCGTGTGCATTCGTGGGCCCTCCATTGGGAAATGTCCAGGCCTGCACTCACCAGCCCTCCCACTCCCCAGTGCACGAACCCTGAAGGGGCTATGAGCAGCCTGAAAATGGCCCTCAGCCCCTCACCAAGGCTGGCCAGATATGCCAGCAGGTGGATATCCCCTCCTGAGGTGTCTCAGACTGCAAGAGGGCACAGGCCGGGCTGAGGGACCCCCCACCCCCCGAGTGCACAAATTTTTGTGCACCGGGCCCCTAGTTCTGTAATAATTTCAGTGACCTCAAAATATTAAAATATTTATCAAGAACACTACAGATAGATAAATTTAGAGAGTGTAATTGATGAAACACTATAGCATTAAATTGATTTTGGATATTTAATGCTTTTATTGATGAGTCCTAACAAGAAAAAAAATGTATCAACATTTTTCATGTCAACAGTTTTCAGCATCTATGATATGCTGGATATTTTATACGCATCCATACATTTACTCTTCACACCAAAAGATCTATGAGATAGATATCTTCACCCCATTAGGAATATATTAATCAATTATTATTATTATACAGTAACATAAAATCATTTTATGTTACTGAGAGGTTATTTAACATTTTTGAATTCTAGGTACTTGTACTCAACACTTAGGAATAATAAAGGTACTTATAAGGTATAGGTGGAATGTCAGATAGATTTAGAGCAAATTTGTTTTACAGTTTAGTTCTAGAAAGGGAAACGTATTTTGTAGGTTTCTGAGTGAAAGGAGAGTTTTGTTTTTTACTTTATTTTATGTTGTTGTTGTTTTTTTCCACACAAATGTTCATAGCACTTTTATTGTTATTGTCCCCAAAAAGGAAAGAACTGAAATGCCCCCAGGAGTAAGTGGTCAAACAACCTGGGGCACCACAGAACACTACTTAGCAATAAAACCAAATGAACTATTGACACAAACAATACCTGGATAGGCCTCAGGGAACTGTGCAGAGTGAAAAATCAATCTCAAAAAGGCCACATATGGTATGGTTTTGTGTATGTAATATTCTAGAAAAACAGATTAGTAGCTGTCAAGGGTTAGAAATGTTGGGGGTATAGGAAGTGGAGTTGGAATAACTATAAAGTACTAGCAAAAGGGATATCTTGTGTTGATGGAATAGTTTTGAATCCTGGTTGTGGTGGTGGTTATAAGAATCTAAACATGTGATTGCACCAATGTCCAATTTCTAATTTTGGTATTATAATTATGTAAAATGTAACCATTGGCACAAAATTGGGTGAAAGGTACATTGGGACCTCTTTGTACTCTCTTTGCAACTTCCTGTATTTTTTAAAATGACTTGCTCTCTATACAGTGGATTACATTAACCTCCATTCTATCTAATAAAAGAGTAATATGCAAATTAGGCATCACTCTGTCACAAAGATGGCCACCCCCATAGCCACAAGATGGCGGTGCCCAGTCCTGCTCAGCCCCACCACTGAAGTGGTCAGGCCTGTTAGCCAGGCAGGTGGTGAGGGAGGCAGGGGACATGAGGGGTGGAATAGGCGATCAGAGGAGGCTGGGGGTCCCCTTCCCAGGCCTAAGCCAGAGGCCTCAGGCATGGGCAAGGGTGGAGCCAGTAATCAGAGGGGACAGGGGCAGAGCCGGTGATCGGAGGGGTATGAAGATGCCCTACCCAGGCATAAGGCCTGGGCAGGGGCAAGGCTGGAGATTGCAGGAACTTGGGCTCCCCAGAGCCAGCAATCAGAGGGGCAGGGGTGAAGCCTGTGATCGCAGGGGTCTGGGTACTGGTGGAGCCAGCAAAGCAGAGGTCTGGGGTCCCCTGCCTAGGCCTGCAGCCTTGGCCAGAGGCTCAAGGGCACAGCCGGCAGGGGCCTGGGGGACTTCTGCCCAGCCTGTAGCCTTGGCCAGGGGCTGCCAGTGGGGCAAGGGTAGAGCCAGCAATGGAAGGGGACAGGATCAGAGCTGGTGATTGCAGAGGCCTGGGATCTGTGAAGCTTGCAGTTGAGAGGCTTCAGGTCTTCTGCCCAGGCCTGCAGCCTCAGGCAGAGACTGCAGGCCTAGGCATGGACAGACCCAGTGATCACAGGAGTCTGGAAGTCCCCTGCCCAGGCCTGCATCCTCAGCCAGATCTTACAGGCCCGGGCAGGGGTGCAGCTGGGATTGGAGGGGCAGGGGTGGTGCTGGTGATCAGAGTGAACTACAGAGGAAACACCTTTTCTGACCACTCATTGGCTAAGCTCCCTGTATGCCACTGGTAATATTCTTAGTAACAAGGCTGGCTGGAAGCAGGTTTCTGGGGCTTATTTATCTTCCATAATTGATACACTGTTCCTTTAAGCCAAGGCCTAGGCAGGTAACAAAGCCTCCTGTTGGCTTCAGCTCTGTGGCTTCTATAATTGAAAGAATGTTGCCTTAGTAAACTCTAGGCAGGCAGTTTCCTCCTTCGCTGGTGCAAGGGAAGCCTCCTGTTTATTCTAGCTCCATGACTGCCGGCCTCCATCTTGGCTGGGTTAATTTGCATACAGCCACTCTGATTGGCTGGTGGGCGTGGCTTAGGTGTCCCGTAGAAATGGTGAATTTTAATATTACTCTGTTATTAGATTAGATGATAGCTATTTTGAAAAAAATGTGAGGTAATTTTTCATTGTGGTTTTAATTTGCATCTCTTTGATGATTAGTGATGTTGAGCATCTTTCGTGTGTCTATTGGCCATATGTATGTCTTCTTAAGTGCCTATTCAGATACTTTGCCCATTTATTTCCAAAGAATATTTTATTGAATTTTAGAGAAGGAGGGAGAAGCAAAAAACATCAATGTGAGAGCATCACATCAATTGGCTGTTTCCTGCAAACTCCCTATTGGGGATTGATCCCACAACCTGGGCATGTGCCCTGACTGGGAATTGAACCAGCAACATTTAGGTGCACAGGATGAAGCCAACCAACTGCGCAATACCAGTCAGGATGCTCATTTTTTTAAATTGGGTTGTTTGTCTGCTTGGCATGGAGCATATGAGTTCTTTCTATATTTCGGAAATCAATGCCTTATCAAAAGGAGAGTTTTAAATGTTAGATATCTATAATAATAAAAGGGTAATATGCTAATTAGACTGGATGTCTTCCATACGTCATTTCGGATGTCCTTCCTGACAAAGCCAGGGCCAGAGCAGGGGGAGAAGAGTGGAGGGGGAGAAGAGCAGGGGGGAAGCCAGCTGGGGTCCTGGGTGCCTGTGGGTGGCCCAAGGGAAGCTGGCCCAGGTCCTGGGTGCCAGAGGGAAGCCAGTGCCAGAAGCTGGGGGAAGGAAGGCCTACTCTTGCACGAATTTTCGTGCATCAGGCCTCTAGTTTCAATATAAGGTAAATTGTGAGTTTTACATTGGTGTGGATTGCTTCTATCTTGCTTATTCTTACAGTCCTTGTTCCTAGCACAGGAATTAAACTTTAATTGATTGAACAAATAGATAAGCGAATGATGGGATTAGAGAATATTAACACTGTCTTCAACTCATTTGTTATGAAATTAATATTCTCTGCAAACACACACACACTTTTTTTCAGTAGAAGGTGCTCAGGACATAGTTGCCCATTAGGGATAATTATAGTCCAGGTCAGAGAGAACAAAGACATGAGCCATGGCTGTGAAAGTAGGTCAAAGAGCAGAAACTGATGGAATAGTATCTTTTGAAGAGGCTCTAAAATATTTGTTTTATTCATGAAATGTGGGCTGTAAGGGCAGATATGAAAGAAGGAGAGCAGTTTAGTAAAACTTCAGTAGATACCTTGGGGAGATAGGATAATGTCTGACAATAGTATAAAATACCTTGAAATGTTTTGAAAAAGGAATACTGCTCAAAACTCAGTCTCAGATCTGGAGAGCTCAGACAGCAAGCACGAATATGGCCGAGGGAGTCTCACTTAGCCTCTTGTTGTCACTGTAGCCATTATTCAGCCCACCTGAGAGACCTGCGATGTTAAGATATCACACAGGCATACCTTAAAGATATTGTGCATTTGGTTCCAGAGCATCACCATAAAGCAAACACAAATGGGGTTTCTTAATGTATCTAAAAGTTATGTTTATACTAAGTGTGCAATAGCATTATATCTAAAAATGCGCATGCAACAGTTAAGAATACTTTATTGCTGTTCCATTTATATCAAGTGCAGGCAGAGTAAATTTAGCATAATTCTTGAGGGCCCTAGGATTTCCAGAATGGTAAATGAGCACTGGCTTCAACCTTAAGTCATCAACTACATTAGCCCCTAACAAGCAAGTCAGCCTGTCCTTTGAAGATTTGAAATCAGGCACTGACTTCTCTCTAGCTATTAAAGTTCTAGATGGCATCTTTTAAAAAATATAATGCTGTTTTATCTATAATAAAAATCTGTTACTTACATGCATTAATTATATTAGCTTGATCTTCTGAAAATCTTGCTGCAGCTTTAATCAGCACATATTGCTTCACCTTGTAATTTTATGTTATAGAGATGGCTTCTTTCCATAAGCTTCATGAACCAACCTCTACTAGTTTCCAGCTTTTCTTCTGTAGCTTCTTCACCTCTCTCAATGTTTATAAAATTGAAAAGAGTTAAGAGCTTGCTCTGGATCAGGCTTTGGCTTAAGGGACTGTTGTGGATGGTGTCATCTTCTATCCATATCACTAAAACTTTCTCCATATCAGCGATAAGGCTGTTTCACTTTTCTGTTATTCATGTGTTCACTGGACTAGCACTTTTAATTTCCTTCAAGAAGTATTCCTTTATTTTTACCACTTGGCTAACTGGTGCATGTGGCCTAGCTTTCAGGTATACCGACTTTCGACATGCCTTCCTCACTAAGCTTAATTATTTCTATCTTTTGATTTCAATGAGAAATGGGCTACTCTTCCTTCCACTTGAACACTTAGAGGCCATTGTATGGTCATTAATTGGCCTAATTTTGATGCTGCTGTATCTCAGGGAGTTGGGAGGTCTAAGGAGGTCTGACAGGAGAGAGAGAGAGAGAGAGAGAGAGAGAGAGAGAGAGAGAGAGAGAGAGAAGAGAGAGAATGGCTGGTTGGTAGAGCAGTCAGAATTCACAATATTTATCAATTAATTTGCCATCTTATAAGGGTGCAGTCTGTGGCCCCCAGAACAACTACAACAGTAACACCAAAGATCACCAATGACAGATCACGATAACAGATATAAAAATTATTAAAAATTTGGAAATATTGCACGAATTACAAAGATGTGACACAGAGACATGAAGTAAGCAAATGACCTTGGAAACATGGTGCCCATTACCTTGCTCAGCGCAGGGTTGCCACAAACCTTCGATATGTACACAGCACAATATCTGCAAAGCAAAATAAAGTGAAGCGCAATAAAACCAGGTTTGCCTGTAAGTGCTCCGTGAATGCAAACTGATTAAGGAAATGAATGTGTCACCAAAGTTTGTCTGGAGGCTATGACTTGTTGGAAACCCTAACAGCACCTGTTACATAATAGAAATTACTCAAGGCAGTGGCTTCCCAAATAGACGTAGAGATTGTAACCAGAGGCTTTTCATTGTTTATAAAGGCTTGGTTTTGAAGTAAAACCAAATTAAATGGTAGATGCCAGAAGAGGTCTTGTTTCCATCAAACTGGTGACATTTATTTCCCTGGCTCTTGGTATTGCATTAAAATGTCTATTAGTTTTTTTGTTTTTATTACCGAGTTTTAAAGAACAACATTCCAGATGACATTTTTTTCTATGAGAAGGTTCTTTGCCATTACAAAGCGAAACTGATCCCTAGCCTCCCATGCTATTCAGGTGATGCGTGTCCAAGTCATCCACATTTTTCTAACTAATTAATGAAGCTGTTTTAATGGAATAGCTTCCCCCCCACCCCAATAAATAAGACTTTTAATTGATCTGTGGTAAATGTGTCCTTCTAGGTTTTTCTTTTATTTGTTCACATTGCTTTGTAACCTGTATAGAATTGAAAGTCACCAAAAATTCAAAAGCCCCGAGTCAGACACTAGAAATATTGGGGTGGGAAAATAAAAGTTGGAAAGATTCTTGTTATTTTTTTTTCTTACCAGAAAAGAATGTATCACTGAGATTAAATTGTCTGTAGAACAGTTTTAAGATTATCCCTACTTTTTTTTTGTACCTGGACTAATCTATTAATTATAGTGTAAGCCCTGACCATTGTGAGTTTTTTGTTTGTTTGTTTGTTTGCGTTTTTTTTTTTTGGTAACACAAGTGACTCATTTAAGCTTTTATTGCCAAGACATCCACTTCAAGGATGGCTATTTCAAATAAACACTTTGCCAGCCCCAAGACTAGATAAAGAGCCAGGCAGACCCCCGTCCACACACACCATTCAGTTAAGTCCCACCGCCTCTCCTGACTCCTGCCACCGCTTCCCTCCAACAGGCTCCTTCTGTTTTAGACATTTTGGTTTATTTCAATAACTGAAAATTTGGGCCATTTCTCTCCCCCTTCCCCCATTCTTGTGCTTTAAATTCTTGCTCTTACGTTTTAAATTCACCAATAAAGAGTGAGCCCATGCCTACCTTTGACCCCAATAAGGGCAGAATCCCAGGCACATTTTCTCATTACCTCTGACTTCCAGAATCTGTAATAAACCTTTTTCTTCCCCCCAATTTTCCTGATGGTTATTGCTGAAGGCATCTTGTAATCACAATAAGAACCACAGGCGTGGGGGCCAGCTACCTCGTTGGTTATTGATGGGTTAAGACTGGCACGCAACACTCATTAGTGCGTCAAGTCCATTCCCTCCTCTGTATCTTCACTCATGTCACTCTCCACATCTGGGTTATCTGAGTCTTAGTAACTCTTCAACACTGACTTTATACTTCCTTGTACTGCTATGAAACGTTCCATGCTCAATGCACTGCATAATATGCTATTTGTTTATTCATCATTTATCAAAAATCCGTGGGCAAGTGATTCCATTATATTTACAATTCAATATTGTAAGGCTTAGACTAGAAGGCAGGGGGAAAGTTCTATGGAAATAAAAGAAAAGTCTGTCTTTTTTCCTCCTATCTAACATTTTTGCCACTTACATCTTGCTTGTCATAGCTCTTCTGTTAAATTTAACTTTTGTAAAATCCAGTCTTTATTTTCATAACATAAAAAATGTAAGGGTAGGAGGGATGGAGAGTATGGACACAAAGTTAATTATTGGTTAAGAAATGTAGCTAATCTCCTAGTCTGGCTAGGATATAAGTACTAAAATACTGATGCCTTCTGTAGTCATTTCCCCCTTTTTTTAAGGAAAAAGAGGAAATCTAGTTATCATTAAGAACAACTGAATATTAAGAACAAGTGTGTGTGTGTGCACCCACACCCACTGCCTTCCCCACCCCCCACATACACAAGTACTGAATGATGAAGCACCATGTTTGGGGGCTTTATCAAATGGATGAATGACATCTCTTTCTGATATATTAGCTGAATCTTGATGTTTCACTTCCTCATTTTCCCTAAAGAAAAAGGGAATCCTAGTGGGCTACCATGAGATATGGAAAGGACATACATGAGAGGATCAGGATGACTGCCCTGGAGACTTCCAGACAATTCGATGGTTTTCTGCGGTTCTTTTTTTCAACCTTCTTCTTTCCAAACAAAGGAAAACAAACAAACAAGTTTACCAGCTGATAAAATAACACTAGCATAAATGAGAACATTTGTGACAACAGTGTTGCCGTGAAGTAATTTGCTAGGATGGAAAATAAAAACTCCCTATTCCGAGATCGCTTGTGGCTATGCTAGTAAAACTTTTCTTGGAGTAAGGGGGAGCTCCTGAGTTTAAAAGGACCATGGTGAAATGTTTTCATTGGTGGTGAGAGATGTGCAAGTAGAAAAAGTTCTCTTAGGGATGTGGTTTTCAACAGATTGACTGCGGTATATAGATGTCAGGCAAACTCTTCAGTACTGGACTGGCCATCAAATTTTAAATGAAGTGTAAAATTTGCTTTCAAAGCAACTGAGAATACATATTATTACCTTGACATATAACAGATGGAATGTTGAACTAAGGGCTTTGTGCAACCTTTTGTATAGGCAAGTCCCTCTTGCTGTGAGTTAGGAAAAAAGGGCAGTATAGTGTGGAAATGGCTTATTTACAGGAACACAAGGGCTGTCTGTCAAGTGAAGGAAGAAATAATGGAGTCAAATGTTCTTGTCAATAATGACAGAGTACTGAAAGGGGAATGAGGAAAGAGTAGAATATCTGTGAATAAAAGGGAGCCTTTAAGTGAAGATGCAAATTTTAGAATTTAAACAGTACCTAAGACTATAAAAGATTGAGAATCAAGATAGGATTCATGGAGAGTTTTTGTGTGATGGAGAAATTAGCTTTGAGCAGGACCTATGAGACTAAGCTAATGGTTATATTCCTTTGAGGCCTCTTTTTGTTGCTCTAATTCATGGTCACCAGAGCTCTTGCCAATAAGTAATGCTGGTCATCAGAAAGCCAGGGTGGGGAGGTTATGGCTTGGTGTAAACTCGTGATGTTCATTCATTTATTCATTCAAGAAATGCATTGTGATCTTAGTATGGCTACAAAGGACACAGTGTAACTTTACATATTTTAGTGTCCTGGAGAAAACACAAATACTCACTTGGTGCTCTGTTATAAATACTACTAGAGGTCCAGTACATGAATTTGTGCATAGGTGGGGTTCCTTGGGGATGCCTGGGGGGATCGGGCCCCAGCTTGCACCCCCAGCCTCACAACCCCACATCCCCGCCTGGCACCCCACGTGGTGCACCCCCCCTTATCTGCTCCACCATCCTGCCTGGGGACGATTGATCGAGGCAAGGCCCCCTACCCAGCTCCCTCAGTGCCTGAGAGCTGGCACTGGTCACCATCTGCAGAGCGATAGGTGGAGCAATCGAGCCCCTGCTCGCACCAGCCTTGGCCTGGTGCTACCTGCTCCCCTGCTCCACCATTCCACCACGTTCCCATTCTCATCAGGGCCCATCAGAGCTGGCAGTGCCTCCAATGCCACCTTCTGCCAGTGCTGCATTGCCGACATTCTCCATGTTCTGCGCTATCCCCGGTGGTCAGTGCAGGTCACAGTGAGTGGTTGAATTTCTGGTCAAATGACCGCCTGAGGGGACAATTTGCATATTAGGTTTTTATTATATAGGATAATAGGAGGCAAGTTCATGACTCTATGACATTATACGGAAGAGTGAAGGTCACCTGACCATGTGAGTATCATGGTGAGTAACAGAGAAAACCTCCTGGAGGAGAGTAATGAAAAAGGAAACCCAGATGAAATTAGCAGGGAAGAAGGGAAGGTTTGAGTGCAGTGTGGAAAATTGCCTGGATTGACTGACAGACCCTGAACAACAGATGAATGATTACTCTGACACACGTTTCTGTGAAAGAGAGGTTAAAGGGCTAGTTGGCATAAGGAGCCAAAAAAGCCTCGATGGCCTGCTTCCTTAGGCTTTTATTGTCACAACAGCTTGAACTAAAATTAATCTCTAGATATAATCAGTAGGGTAAGTATCCCTGAGAAAGCACATGCTTCTACAAGGTCGGGTTTTAAAGACTAAACAGAAATTCTAGTGAAACACCTGGGGGCTCAGACTTGTTTGGAAAGTCAAGGCAGGGCCACTGCCTTCAGCAAGGTCCCCCTAATAGGCCCCACCCTTTGAGAGAATTCTCCTTACAGACTTTCCAAACAAGTCCCATGCTTCCCTACAGAAAATGTCTGGCAAAGGAATGAAATATTCCAAGCAGAGAGAAATTTAAACATATACCCTATTAATGGGCAATATTTTCATCCTCCTCTTCAGGGAACAAGACTTTTTCAAAGTTTATAGTATGGCTAGGTACATGGTTTGGCTTATGATACGTATAAGTAAGAGTCATTTATAACTTCTATTACTCTTTGGTTGATTATAAAAATTGTTATTCTTCTCATTATCCTAGTATTTTTTAAATTGGGCTTTTTGGTAGTAGAAAGGAGTGAAGAGAATTAGTAGATTAGGGAGTTTTGATTTAATGAGAGTCTAATAATAAATACCTGAGAATCATACTTAAGCAAAATCAAGAATAAGCTGTCTAAAAGATTGGGTATACTTGATTACCCCAGATAATCTCCATAATTTTGTACAATTTTATGACATGTCTATGAATAATTTTTAAATATTATTTGGAAAATGAGGGGAGCTAGATGATTGATAAAATACCTTTTATTTTTAATACTTAATATGATATTAATTCAACACTCTTGTGACCACATCATCTACCGACATTTAAAACAGCTGCTTTTCTTTAATTGTTAAGTGTGGGCTAAATATAAAAAGCTATAGGAAGGTACTTGGGAGGTTATTGTGATGGTTTGTTTGATAGAAAAGAAGAGGATGGAGTAGGGTAATGGCAGAGCAGACAGTAAACAGAGGAGAGAAAAGATGTAGTGGTTGTAAGGGTGGGTAGTTAATACTTCCATATAAGCCTTTGTTCAATTTAGTTCCTTATAATAAAGACTATCTTGATTATGTTTCTCTGAAAAGTTGAGATACGTTATCTTATTCTTCCTGTCTAGGGCCTCCTACCATCCCATTTTTTCCTCTTCTTTCTGAGTTTTCCCTTTGAGAAAGAACTGACAAACACACTAATAAGTAAAGGCATAATTTGTTAATAAAAGCATATTTTGCTGCATAAGTTACTATATCTAAAATTCTTAGCTCAGTGCCGGGTTCATGGTAAACCTTCAGTGTATTGGTTATTACTACTAGTAAATAGTAAGAACAATAATACCTTAGAGTTTAATCATTATTATTACCTTTCATGTTGGAATTATTTTAGCCTTTAGGATAAGAGATTATTCCCCAAGATAGAGTCATTCTACAGAGGATTAGAGGTCATTTGTTCCTGCCTAAAATGTCCATGGAGACATTTGGTTCATGCCAGGAGGTCCTTGATGTTTGGTCCTGTCCAACACAGAGATATTTGCTACACACCGACCCATGTGCCATTACCAACAAGGTTCCCAAGACAAGAAGGCTTATGACTGGAAATACAGCCACTACACAATGATTGGGCCAATGAAACATGGGTAGTATTGTTTATGTATTAATCCTATAAACCAAAGTTTAAATTAATGTTAGGGGTTATTTGAACCCAGGGACATTTTCACAGGACCAAATATCAAGGATTTTCGATATAAACCAAATGTCATCTGTAAATGTTTTGGAAAGGACAAAATATCATGCAAGGCTATGGGACTCTGATAGGTTCATGGCAGATGCAACCTTTAAAATGATACATATGAAGATAAGGTACCACGAAGAGTCAGTACATAATTTTTAAAAAGATATCTTCTGATAGTATCAACTGAAACAAAAAATGCATGAGAAGAAAAGTTAGGCACATTTATGATACATTTTCATAATAGTTTTGTTATGGTGGTATAATTTTTTTCTTGATGTCTAAATTTTTCTGATACTTTTATTATAATTAAATCATAATTCTGATTCTGTTACTAAATCTGATATCTACAGTAAGTTATTTATCCTTTCTAAATCTGAATGTAATTATTTAAAAATTTAAAAAAATAGTAACTTTCTTTTTTAAAAAATATATTTTATTGATTTTTTATAGAGAGCAAGGGAGAGGGATAGATAGTTAGAAACATCGATCAACTGCCTCCTACACACCCCCTACTGGGGATGTGCCCACAACCGAGGTACATGCCCTTGACCTGGAATCGAACCTGGGACCCTTCAGTCCGCAGGCCGATGCTCTATCCACTGAGCCAAACCGGCCAGGGCAATAGTAACTTTCTTATAAAATTGTGTTGAGCAGTAGGTGAAGGCAGTCTTGAGCATCAGCGCTGGTTCATTTGTCGTAACAAAATCTTAATCATAGAGGATATGAGTTTTGAAATAAAGTTACAAATTACAAAGTTACTTACCTTAGTTAAATAACTAATTTATTTATTCATTCATTTGAAAATTTATAAATTCACTCATTCATTTATTCAACAAGTATGTATTAGGCATCTGTTCTTTTCTAGCATTGTTTTAGACGGTAGGAACATTGAAGTTAAAAAAGCAGACGAAAACTCTCGCCCGTGTGAACTTTGCAATCCTAATAAATTTATTTTGATGTAATCATAAAATTGACAAGCATCAGTGAACATGTGCTGCTATGGGAAAACCTTTGAGGGTGAAGAGTTTCCCTCATACTCCTCAAAATATGTGATTTAGGTGTTGGCTTCAGCAGGTCACGGAAGGATGATATATGACATAGTCTGGGGAAAGTTTAAAATGTGTCTGGGATGCTGACATATTTCAACTGAGTTCCAGATCCTTTCATACTATTTTCTTTTCCCATGAATGAAATAGTTTCGAGGTAGTTTAAAATCTTTGTGCTTCTTCTTCTACAATTCTGTTTACGCAGTGTGTTATCACTTTAGAGAGAAAAGGAAGGGGAAAAAAGACACTAGATAAACAGGAATTCAAGGAATCATGAATCAGAAGTGGCACAAGTGTGTGAGAGGAGCTGATTAAAAGGAGCAAAACAGCTGCCAAGCCTAAAAATGGGAAGGCAAAGATTTATGAGGTTTTAAAAAAGCCTATCAGACAAACTAATTAAAAGGACAAACTTTAATTGAAGTTAATTATATTGGGTAGTTGAATGAAGGAAGTGGTGGTGGTGGGGCGGGGGAGGGGCCTTCACCTTTTTCCTCCCGTCAAACACACTAATGGTTGATGAAGCATGGGCACTTAATCAAGATACAGCATCCAGTTTCCTCACCAACCCTGGAATGTCAGAGCCAAAGGGTTTACATTTAGATCAAACATCTAACACCATCATTCCATAGATGGCGGCACTAAGAACAAATATGAATAAGTGACATGCTGAAGATTATCCATAATGCCAATCTGGGGAAGGACTTGTGTCCAATTTCCCAAATTAGAACTTTTCTAAGCAACACACCATGACAGCTGAAAACAATATACAAACAAGTATTTGCCAAAGTTCAGTAGTCATTTGCAGGCACATACTTTTTAATGAATAACTTTTGAAGTAGACAGTGATGCCTCTTTCCACAGATTTATGACTTTCCACAGATTTAGGTCATCAGTGATGTCACTGGCACTCATGATAAACTATAAATATTGACCAATATTTTGCACATGTCACATGAGCATAATGAACTTTTGTAAGAAAAGAAAATTCAATATTTCTAATTCTTTACAAACACCTTTTACTGTTTAACTCATTGCTGCCAAAAAAATTATTGTAAAATCTCTAAATATAAAGAGCCAGGGCCATCACAACCAAACAGACAGCTGAACAGATGACCAAACAGGCTGAGTGGGGCAACAAGGCCAGCAACAGGGTTAGTGAGTGTTGACCAAACGATTGAACACCAGGCTGCGTGGGAAGACCAGGCCAGCAGGGGGGTTAGTGAGGGATGACTAGGCTGGTGGGGGGGCAGTTGGAGGCAATCAGGTTGGCAGGGGGGTGTAATTAAGCACAACCAGGCTGGCAAAAGGGGGCAGTGAGGGGTGAGCAGGCTGGCAGGGGGATATTTGAGGGCAACCAGACCAGTAGGTGGGGGCAGTTTGGGGCAACCAGGCCTGCAGGGGGAGCAGTAAAGGGTGACCAGGCTGTTGAGGGGCAGTTAGGGGCAACAAGTCCGGCAGAGGAGGACTGTTGGGAATGACCAGGCCAGTGGGGGGAGGGGGCAGTAAGGGGCAACCATGCTGGCAGGGGCAGGGACAGTTAGGGGCAACCAGGCCAGCAGGGGGGGGGCAGTTGGGGGCAACCAGGCTGGCAGGCAGAGGCAGTTAGGGGTGATCAGACTGGCAGGGGGGCCAGTGGGGGTGATCAGGCAGGTGGCAGGTCAGCAGTTAGGAGCCAGCGGTTTCGCATTGTGAGAGGGATCCCAGATTGGAGAGGATGCAGGCTGGGCTGAGTGGACTGCCCCCTCCCCCCACATGAATTTTGTGCACTGGGCCTCTAGTACATAAAATAAAAAAAAATAGCTTTAGATTTATTCCATATAAAATCATTGTAGCAAGAGTATTCTGAATACTCTCTATCTGGTCTATGGCAGAATAGTTCAGCTTTTACATCCTGCACTTACTGTTTGTTCATGTCACCTATAATATCTCTTGATTCCCACTAACCCCACCCAACGGTGGTCTGGTGGGTTTATATGTTTTGCATGCTGTACGTAGCACAGTAAATTTGGCTAATGTGTCCAGGAGCTATAAAGTATCACAGAATCAAATAATTGTCCGCTACTCCCTCAGACAACAGGAGTTAGCTTCCCAGGTTGCTTGGCTCTGAGGTCACTGTTTTATGAAAGGTTGTCCTACAGTCTATCCTTGAACCAGACAAGATCACAAAGCGAGAGAGGAATTATCACTGGTCATATTTCAGATTTATCTTCCTATTATAGCAAGTGCTCTATTAATTGTCCATGTGGTTCATACATGACGGAGAGAAGCCACAGCAGAAGCTGGGAGTACATAGTAGAGGGAGGTCTGCCAAATTCATTCCAGTATGCTTCCTTACAATGACTAATAATGAAGCTTCATAAAAGATGAAAAGTATGGAACAAATGCTCAACTAGATAGGAAGTCAGACATGTCACTGGGGACAGTTTTAGGTAAACTGGGGTGTATGGATAGTTTAGTTTGGAGCCTAGGTCAAGCTGGGAAGAGTGTCACTTTAAGAGTTGCATGGGGCCCAGCTGGCATGGCTCAGTGGTTGAGTATTGATCTATGAATCAGGAGGTCACAGTTTGATTCCCAGGCAGGGCATATGCCCAGATTTTGGGCTTGATCCCCAGTGTGGAGCATGTAGGAGGCAGCCAACCAATGATTCTTTCTCATCAGTGTTTCTGTCTCTCTTCCTCTCTGAAAGCAATAAAAATATATTTAAAAAAAAAAAGTTGTCTGAGAATACACCGGGGGAAGGAGGACTGATTAAAACATAGCTAAGGAGAAAGACAAATGACTGTGTGAGTGGAAATAGAACACGCATCAAGCTGTGGAAAGGCTGATGAAGTACAGGAACAGGCATTGTGATCTGTATGGAATTTAGGGAAAGTCTCAGGGCACATAGTGAAGAGTTTGTGGCAAGGCATAAACAGATTGGAAGCTAAGTGTGTGAACACTAAACATGAGGTAGGATATAGTAAGTTTTAACAATAACAAAATTGTTTATTTATTGAATTCCTGTATAGGATAGGCACTACACTAAGTGTTTAACCAACACAGCTATTGGGCGAGATTTTCATTAATTTCTCCATGACACAAATGAAAAGTTGTGGAAATAGAGGAGGAGTAAGAAACTATTAGGAGGGAAAAGCTGGAATGAAACCCAGATCTTTTTGCTCCAAAACAGATGCTTTCTACTATGCCTCTCTAACTGCCCTATTTCTTAAATAGACTGCTTAAGTTTTAAAAAGCAAACCTGATCTGCCCATTCCAGTATTTTTATCCTCCCTCTCCAATTTGACCTTTATACCGATCCAGGCTTAGATTCAGAGCAGTTGAGTCACTTGATTACATGGGAGTCATGTTTGCTCACTCCTTTAGAATGCAGGCCTGTTTCAGACTAACTCCATCCTAAGTGTGTGCTCCCTGACATCTCTACTTCCTGGTAGAGTCAGGCTGTGTTTTACTATTGAGCACCCTTCTTTTGGGTTCTGGACCAAAGAAATCCAAGGTTCTTTCTCAAACTGTAGCATTTAAATTTTTTGGTTAACACTAAAATTGAATCCTATTGATTGAGCCCTGTACAGCCTCTTTAAGAATTTTCCCCCCCAGAATGACATAGAAAAAGCACCATAAAAAGAAAACAAAAGCATTCTTAACCTAGTCATGGTTTGAAACTTTAATCTTGTCTTACTCTTGAAATGTCTGAGGTCTCACTTCATTGCCACCTCTCCTATTTTTTGCTTCACCTTCATTGAGACCAGTCTGATTTTCCAGGTTATCACCCAGGCTTCCCCTTAATGGTATTATAGTTTTTCTTCTTGAGTCCCCTATAAATTGGTATCTCCTTCTTATGGGGAGCACATTCATGCAATTTGCTCCAGCTTCACAGATCTAATAATCCCTAACTAAATGCAACGTGATTGAAAATTAATAGTTCTAATTGAAAGACTATGCATAAATCTTGCACTTTTATACCAAGAAAATGAAAAACTCAGATACTACCCTGGTCCAAAATAACTTCATCTCAGTCATATCTGCCCGTATCTAATGACCTGAGGAAAATGTGCTTATAAAGAACAAGTAGGGAGTTGAGGGTTGGCCCTTATCTATATCCACATAAAGAAAATTAATGAAACTATAAACTTTTAAGGCAGATAACCTGGCAGCCTGCAGATAGAATTCAGTCTCCTCAAAGACTGAGTGATGATATTATTAAGCAACATCTGGCAGAGACTTTAAAAATCCTCGCCCCTTTTAGATCTTCATTAACTGCGGAGGAAAAGCAATCAGCCCTTTCATAAATTTAAGCAGGAACAATCACTTTGATGGACTTCAGGGGCCCAGCGGTGGGCTGCCTGACAGATGGACAGCAAGGAAAACCTGCCTCTGCCAAGCTGGGGGACTGAAGGAGGCCTTGCTCAAGTAAGAAAAGCACATTGGCCGTGTGAATGATCTGGAACCTCACTCAGCCATTTCTGTACTTTTTGGGTCAACGTAACTACAATCTTATACAATCATTCATAATTTTCTCTCTTCACCATTTACTGTGTCGCTGATTGCTTGCTCTCTTTGTCACATAATTGTTCAACCTTGGATGAGAATTGCAACCTATTTTAGCTGTGCTTTTGTACATATAACATCAGAAGACTTAACTTAATCAGAATTTTTCAACCTTGGCATTATTGACATTTGATGCTGGATGACTCTTTGTTGTCAGGGCTGTCCTGGGCATTGTAGGATGGTTAGTACCACCTCTGGGCTCTCCTCACTAGATGCTAGTAGCCTACCCCTTTCCAGTTGTGACAATATTGTGTCCAGGCATGACCGTGTATCCCTGGGGGCAGAATCACTTCTGGTTTTGAAGCATTGCACTAAAATTTTCTTAATTTTCTTTCACTTGGTACATACGGTCACCTTCTGTTGCCTGAAGAGATATTCTTGCTTTTTCAATAGATCAAAACAGCTCTTAGAAATAGAGTTCAGGAGGATAGGATGAGAATGAAGGGAATGGTGACTTGAGCTTATAATTAATGGTGCATGTTTCTCTGGAAAATCTAGATTTGGGCATTTGCTTCTTTTCTATATGAAGTTGGTTTTCTTATTTACAAAGTAATATCATTCACTACTATATTAAGCTACAGAAGCATCAACAAAAAAGTTAGCCATTAAAATAACCAAAGAAAATCACATCAACAATCTGGCATGTTTTATCGTAGGCTTTTGGTCAAAATGACCTAAGTTCTTTAATAAAGAAGCTTCAATCATATTTATTGAATTTTTGAACTTGCTGGTAAACTTGCTTGAGAAAATTGTTCTTATGGGGAAATTGTCTGTGCAGTGTTACAGTATTATTCTCATTGAACAGTATAATTTATACTGAGATTACTTACTTTTAAGCATCACTTTGATGTCATTGTGAAAGAATTCTAAATACTTGCACTTGCTTGCAGGATCAATGCTGTGTCGGGTTTAATTTGTATAGTACTCACTAGTATTATCACTGTTCCAGGGATTTGGATGTTGTGCTACTGTAGAGTCCCACAGGAATATCTTTCAGCCTTTTATATTTATTTTTTAATGAATTCTTTACTTGTGCTTTTCTGTTTTGACTTCCTTATTACCCAAGTTAAGTGAGTGGCATATTTTTAGCTCTTATATATTGGAGAGTTATTTTCTGATATTTTTAATGTGTAAGAGATAAGTTGACTGACTGTAGTCTCTAAAGATCACATCATGTCCCTTCTTATAGTCTCTATTATTACTTCATTGTTTTCTGAGATCAAGTATCTTAAAATGGGATCTCAGAGAAACATGGCCTTTATTTATTTATTTATTTATTTATTTATTTATTTATTTATTTATGTAGATTAGCTCTTTTTCTGCAAAGGTACTTTGAGAATTTTTTTCTTTATTCATCTAATTCAGAGAGTTTTCTGGGATTTGTCTAGATAGGCATTGAATTTTATTATTTTCCTCTGAAATATACACAGGTTTTGAATTCTGTGTACATAGGATTTGCTTTGCTTTTTTAAGCTGAAGAATATTATCTTCAGTTGTGAAGATAATTTTAGACTTTTTGCTTCCTGTTTTTGGATTTTTTTCTTTTAAAACAGCTGTTCTAATTACCTAGTCTATAGGGTTAAGGTGGAAGATGAGAGTACAGTTTGGGTGACCATACATGCCAATTTGTCCAGGTCACCCCTGATTTATATCGGTTGTTCAGTGAAAAATATTAATTATAATATTGATAGTCAGTTTAAAAAATATCCAGTTTGGTCTGTGTTCATTGCTATTGACTGCTTACCCAGGGCTGGGTATAACCCCAGAACCTACAGGCAGTGAAGCTCTGTTCTTGTTGCTCCATTGCAGGAGCAGCAGAGTGGGGAATTCTATGCCCAGGACAAAGCAGGAACATGTCGTTGACATACCTGAAGGAGAGAAAGTAGATAGCTACTCCTACTCTCTTCCATCTTTCCCCTCTTAGCAAGGCAAACCTCTGTTGAGCATGTCTTCATGATTCATTCACCTCTCACATTTGGAGCTACAGTATACAGAATAGTTGAAAGTGAAAAGATAGAAAAAATGTGGAGCAGGCTAAATGGCAGCTAGATGGCAGTTTGGTACAATTGTAATACCAGATTTAAAAAAAAAAAGAACTTGAGGCAAAAATTACCAAGTATCATTGAAAATTACAATACATTGATAATGGTCAAAAGTATTTAAAGTTCCTGAATATGTATGCACTTAATAATATAATCTTGAAATAAGCAATGTTATAATTTAGATCTAAGTCATGGGAAGTTCTAGGTAAAATAACAACTTGTAGTTGAGATATTTTAACAAACTGCTCTCAAAAAATGATAGATCAAGATGACAAATCATAATAAAAATCATTTAAAATATTTCTGTAGAAATTTACACCAACAAACATAGGATATATATTCTCTTTAATACACATGCTAAGTCACAACATTAAATTTGTACTAATGTCTTAGATTGGATCCCATGGAAACAGAATCTGAGATGGAGAGTTGTATGCAGAATATTTATTGGGATGTGCTCTTAGGAGATATGCCTGTACATATATGAGAATGGCAGGATTAGGCAGAGTGAGGTTGCAAGTGAGGCTCAGCCAACCCTAATGGGAAGTTTGGGGTTGAGAAAAACCTTCAGTGTTTCCAAACTAAGATGAGGGGATATTGTATGTCACTGGCTGCAATCTGAACCAGGGAAGGAATAACCTTGCCAGAGGCATCTCTTTGCCTCTGAGGGTGGTTTCCAGTAAGGAACACGCTTGGTGACAGCAGCAGATGATATTCCCAACAGCTGGGAGATGAGTGAATCTGCCCTGATGAGACCATCTGCATAGAGCACCATAGTATCCACTACAACTGGATCACAAAGGCAGCCTCCATACATTCAAGAGAATTAGCACTGTACAGCCCATATTTTCTGGTAACCAGACAACAATGCATGAAAATTAGAAATCAGTAAGCAAAGAAGAGCTTAAAATTCCATATGTTTAGAAAATTAAATCAAACAAAGAAATCACCACTTAGTTAAAAAGTAAGTCATAAAGATAAGATGATGAAATACTTAGAACTGTATGAAATAAAAACACCACATGTGGAAATTTGTGAGATGAATGTGGAGCAGTACTTGTTAAAAAAAATTAAAGCTTTAACTGTGTTTATGAGGAAACAGCAATGACTGAAAACAAGTGAGTACAGAGTTTAACAGAAGAGGCGAGGAAAAATTGCTAAGCATTTTTAGGAATAAATACAAAGAATCAGGAAAGAAAGAAATAGTAAAGTTAAGGGCATGAGTCAAGAAAATAGGGAATAAAAATAGGTAAAATTAATAAAACCAAAGCATGGCTCTTTGCAAAATCTATCAGGACTGATAAATATCAGGTAGGAGAGGGGGAACACGAAGAGAAGGGGCAAAATGATATATGAAGGAAACTACTTCTGCTTTAAAAAGACACAGAATGATAAAGGGGAAATAACTACATCTTTATTAAGAGAATAAAGTAATATTGTAAAGTACAAGTCAGTACACTGGAGAAATGAAAAAGAAACAAAAAATTGACACAAGAAGAAATAGAAAATAGACTAATAACAATGAAGTTCATGAAATAATATCTTCCTTGCAAAATCCTTCACACACTGATGATATTAGGGGGTATTATTTCATATGAGTTCTTCTAGAAAATTAAAAAAAATAGGAATATCACATAACCCATTTTATGAGGTGGATATAATCTTTATCCTAAAAATATATTAAGTCCCAAACATGAAAA
>PVJC01025032.1:0-25042 GCA_004026665.1 Murina feae | reverse complement strand
CCCTGCTGCCTTTTTCCCGCTCCCCGATGCCCCGCAAAGGGCCTGGGAAGCCCACCAAGCAGGCTGCCGACCCCCTGCCGCCTCTTACCTGCTTCCCTATGCCCCTCCAAGGGCCTGGGAAGCCCACCAAGCAGGCTGCTGACCCCCTGCCACCTCTTTCCCGCTCCCCGATGCCCCGCAAAGGGCCTGGGAAGCCCACCAAGCAGGCTGCCGACCCTCTGCCACCTCTTACCCGCTTCCCGGTGCCCCGCAAAGGGCCTGGGAAGCCCACCAAGCAGGCCGCTGACCCCCTGCCGCCTCTTACCCGCTTCCTGGTGCCCTCCAACCCTGCCGCCTCTTTCCCACTCACGGGTCCTGGGTCCTGCACTGTCCCGCCCTGCAGCCGCTCTGTGCACTCGGGAGGTCCCTCAGCCCGGCCTGTGCCCTCTCGCAGTCTGGGACCCCTCGGGGGATGCCCACCTGCTGGTGTGCCTGACCAGCCTGGGTGAGAGGCTTTAAGGCTGCCCACAGCTCCCATTGACCCAACGTCCCAGCAAGGCTGGCTGGACGCAGGTTTCTGTGATTTATCTCCTATAATTGATGCTGTTCCTTTAACGCCTGGCGTTGGTTTATCTTCTATAATTGATACACTGTTCCTTTAAGGCGGCCTACTAACTACTAAGGAAGCCTCCTTTCTGCTTCACCTCGCAGCGTCTATAATGAAACAATTGTTACTTTTACTGGTGAGGCCCAGGCTGCTCTTTCCTTCAGCTCCCGAGGATTCTATGATTGTTACATTGTTTCAAAGGTGTGTTTCGCTAGAGCCAGTTTAATCGGAGCTGAGCTGAGCGGGCGCAGCTTCACTTTCGCTCCTGCCGCAATGGAAACTGCCCTTTACTCAGGTCCGTGAGTGGCGGCCTCCATGTTGGCTGGGCTAATTTGCATATAGCCGCTCTGATTGGCTGGTGGGCGTGGCTTACCCTGTCTCGGAGAAACGATTAATTTTAATATTTTGCTTTTATTAGTTTAGCTTTGTATATATGCATTCCCTACAAAATTCTAATTCCATTGTCTGGTGCAATACTCATGGAAACATTATTTGTAATAGCCCCTATACAAAAAAGCGTTAACATAGCAGATTCAAAACGAGTAACCTTAGAAAAGCCTGAAAGATTGAGCCATTGGCTGCTATCTACAAACTTGGCTGATAAACAGTTTCCTACAATGATATAAAACTTTCCCTAACCAAAAAGCTGGAAACACTTCAAGTGTCTTGCAACAGATAAATGAATAAACAAATTGTGGCATATACACACAATGGAATATTATTCAGCCTTTTATAAAAAGGTAGAAAATTCTGACACATGCTACAACATAGATGAACCTTGAGGACATTATGCAAAGTGAAATAAGCCAGCCATAAAAAGGCAAATACTGTATGATTCCAATTATATGAGTATGCAGATTAGCCAAGTAGAATGGTGGTTGACAGGAGCTGGGGGTAGGAAGGAATGAGGAATTATTGTTTAATGGCATAGAGTTTCAGTTTTGCAAGATAAGAGGTAGACAGTAATGATAGTTATACAACAATGAATATATTTGGTATATACCACTGAATTAAATTTTATGTGTATTTTACCATCTCCTAATAATATCAGATTTTTAAAAATGAGAAATAAGTGGACATACCGAAGGCCAAGAGACATATAAAAACATGCTCAAAGTCACTAATCATCTGAGAGATGCAAATCAAAACGACAATGAGGTACCATCTCACACCTGTCAGACTGGCTATCATCAACAAATCGCCAAATGACAAGAGCTGGCGAGAATGTGGAGAAAAAGGAACCCTCATGCACTGCTGGTGGGAATGCAGACTGATGTAGCCACTGTATAAAATAGTATGGAGTTTCCTCAAAAAACTAAAAATGGAACTCCCATTTGACCCAGTAATCCCAATTCTAGGAGTATATCCAAGAAACTAGAAACACCAATCAGAAAAGATATATGTACCCCTAAGTTCATAGCAGCACAATTTACAATAGCTAAGACTTGGAAACAGCTCAAGTGCCCATCATCAGATGAGTGGATTAAAAAACGGTGGTACATCTATACAATGGAATAATATGCTGCTGTATAAAAGAAACTCTTACCATTCGCAACAGCATGGATGGACCTGGATAGCATTTTGCTAAGTGAAATAAGCCAGTCGGAGAAAGACAAATATCACATGATCTCACTCATTTGTAGAATATAATCAACAATGTAAACTGATGAACAAAAATAGATCCAGAGACAGAGAAGCATCAAACTGTCAAACCTCAGAGGGAAAGCAGGGGAAGATGGGGTAAGAGATCAACCAAAGGACTTGTATGCATGCATAGAAGCATAACCAATGGACACAGACACTAGGGAGCTAAAGGGTGGGAGTGTCTGGGGAGAAATTAATGGGGGGGAAAAGGACACATATATACTTTAAACAATAAAGAATATTTTTTAAAAAAGGAAAATAAAAAGTTAACCAAAGCATGGCCATTTAAAAGAGATGATTACTATTTATACTTTCAGAGCTAGAAAAAGATGCATGTTTTGGGGTTTCTTTGGAGGGAGCAAATGAGGTCTGTTATTTTTTCTTTTACTATTGAAATAATCCCTAAGTATAGACTCTACCTTAAGTAATTTGTTGCTGGAACTGTCATAATATTCTGATGTCTGCTTTGCTTTCAATTTTGTTCAAACTCTTTTTGACATTTAAGGCCAACTTTATTAGTCTAGATCCAGTAAGATTTCTTCCATAGTACTGTAACATTTGAGCATAAACACTTTTATTTTTTCAAAACAAAAAACTTTCCCTAATTGATGAGAGTGGTTCACTGTGCCTGGACTATGTTTGCCATCAAGTCGGTTTATGCTGAACAATGGTCTCCTTCTGGGAGTCTGGAATTTGCTAAGTGCTAGGCAAAGAGTGCCTATGTGCCCAGACCACAGTAAAAACCTTGGGCACTGAGTCTCTAATACGTGTCCCTGGGCAGAAACATGGCGTACATGTTGCTGAATTTTTATTGCTGGGTAAGAGTGAGTTCTGTGTAACCAATCACAGGAAGCCTGCACATGGATTCCTGCAGATTCCAACTGTGTCTTTCTCCCTTATGATCCAGCTGGGTATCCTTATTATGCCTCTATAATAAAGCTTAGTTGTAAGCATGACTCTGTGCTAGATCCTGGGAATTCTTCCAGCGAACCTCAGTACAAGGGGTATAAAAAGTATAAATTGTGGCATACTCTTACAATAAAACACACAGCAATGAAAATAAACAATCTACAGCTATATTAAACAACAGCGATTGAATCACAAATGATTAATCATTTACTGCTTTTTGCCTTGTATGAAAGTTGTTTTTACCCACACTTGACCAAGAATCATTTAAGGTAGCAGTTCTTAAACTTCGTATTCTCAGAATCCCTCTAATTTGGGTTCCGTCGATCAATTATCAACCCTCTTAGAAATTAAGACAGAATTTGAAAAATGTTATCAATCCACTTAAAATAGCTATAGTTCCCCCAAAAAATGTAGCGAGAAGAATGGCACAATTGTTACAGTTTTGCAAATCTCTTTCATATCTAGCTTAATAAAAGACAGATGGGTTCTTCAAGATGCTTTTGTATTTAATCTGTTGCAACATCTTGTATCAAGCAACCTCTAGAAAATTCCATCATACACTCATGAGAAAATAAGAGTGAAAAGGCAAGTAACATCTTAGTATGATTATGAAAATAATTTTTACCTCTTGGAATTTCTAACAGTCTGAGAGAAACCTTGATTACACTCTGAAAAGTGCAACATGAAAGTTTAATACTGTGATTCATCTTTACCCCGTTTAGAGGGTAACATGCAGGAGCATGGGGTGCTTTTACTGGAAATAAATCTTGAAGAATTCAATTTACAAACTTTGGGAACTGGCAGAACTTCCCTTATCTACATTGAGAGTCAAATCCTACCCAGCTGTCACTGTCAGAAAATCACTCCCTTTTACCATGGGTTCACCACACTTAGTCTAGAAAGAAAAATTGTGTGTACCTTAAAAACTCCAAAGAAACTGTATTTTCATGAGGAGCTGTAGAACACTTATTTAATATTATTTAAATCATGAAATTTATAATTTTACAAATTGTTCTTCTGAAAATTAAGCTCGATACTTTTTCTTTTTCCTTTTTCTCTGGCTTGGAAACAATGCACTAGGCACCGAATATATTAAGTAGCCTGTCGTTAATTTGATTGAACCTCAGTGGCTTGTTGAAACTCAGTTTTAAGGCATATTCAAAGTTTCTTAATGGAATTAAATCAACAGCATAAGACTATTAGGTAAACATTATAGATTTGTTTCTTTGATAATCTTTTTTAAAAAATATGTTTTATTGATTTTAGAGAGGGGAAAGGAGAGGGAGAGAGGGATAGAAACATCAATGAGAACCATCGATTGGCTGCTTCCTGCACACCCTCTACTGGGGACAGAGCCCACAACCCATGCATGTGCCCTGTCAGGGAATTGAACCGTGACCTCCTGGTTCACTGGTTAATGCTCAATCACTGAGCAACACCAGCTGGGCTTGAAAAACATTTTTATACATGATTGAAATCCACAAATCAACAACTTTACACAAGTTATATTAATAACTAATCTAGTTTGTAGATTTTTCCACATTGCTACAGGATTGAGAGTGAGCAGAAATATGTACAACTTCTCTGCTGGCTTCAGTTTTGAGCCATATACTCAGGCAACTGTTGACAGTGATGCTGTACTTACCACCAGTGCTAGAACAAGTGTCCGAACCTTCTCCCCAATCTCAGGTGAGATGTCATTGCCAAATTGTTGCAGAGTGGTGAGAAAGCGTTTTAACTTGCTGAGCTGCCGAGCACCACAGGTGGCTGGCAACTGTTGATTTGTTAGTGCAGATGACGTGGAAGAGGCAGGACCATTGCTGAATCTCTGTGGTGGTGACGGGGCACCATTCAGAGTAGGAGGAGAATGGTTGGTGCCATTGCTTACTAAAAGAAAGCCAAAATGAAAGGCTCAATGCAAAACACAAGAATCTTGGATACGTTCTTCTTATTTGCATTCTCCTTCATTTATTCACTTCAGTTTTGTAAAGCATATGTTAAGAGACACAAGACACTGTTTCTACCCAACAAGATTAAGACATACTGTCAGGTAAAAAATGTTAACAGAGTAACATAGAAGGTGTTAAAACAGAAGAGTAAAGTGCTACTAGAGCACAGAGAAGGACATCTAGCTCTACAGGGGCCATGGGCAAGCGTAGGAAGTTTTAAGACTTCCTGCAATAGTTACTGGATGAGATAAGTTTGGGAGAATATATTTCCAATGGATGGACACTCGTGTTCTTCATTTATGTCATATCTCCTCAATCGTAGGATCCCAAAGAAGCTAAGGCAGTCTATTAGAATATAGCATGTGAATAAGACATACCAGAAAACAGTCATTACTGTGAAAAATGTTTTTTCTAGGCTATAGGTTTAATGACTCATTTCTGTAGTAAAATATATATCTCTTTGGCTATTCAGAATATTCATGCCCATCAGAGTCAGTTTTTTTCTGCTTTGACAGTGCTAGATTAACACTTCCAAATACTCATTCAATGAAGTATTTTTCTAGACACCACACAGGACACTCACATTCTATATTTCGGCTTAAATTATAATACATGTGACTAGTTTCAGTTTTTCTGTTTTCCCATTATTCTTAGTCATATTTTGCTAGTTTTAATTTGGTGCACAATCCTAGAGCTAAATTCTTAACAGCATTAAGTAAAAATATCCTTTTTCATTAAAGAGTGAAAATTTTAAAATTATCTAATGCCTGAGAGTCAATATATTTTCACTTACTCATACCCAATCTAAGAATATAAAACTGTGTCTAAAAACATAAGAAACAATTTAAGTCAAGACTTAAGCCAAACTTAAAGAACATAATCATTTAACCTTTACCTAACTTAGAAAACTGTCATTTACTTATATTTTGCCTAATGCCAACTTGTTAATCATGAAAAATCTCCCACTTCCCTTCTTCCTCCAAGCCAGTCATAGTTGTTTGACCAACACTATTCCTACTTCTTGAGTGACTTTATTCAAATTTGATCTGTAAACTCTTCTTCATCCAATATAGTTTAAATGACACCTGTATTAAGGATCCTTGAGACTCTGCCTTAAGGTAGATTTAGTAATTCTTCTCTTTGCTACACATGCTTCCATTATGTTATTTACCAAATTATACTTATTTGCATTGCCTTAATATATAGCACATTTAAAAAAATATTTTTATTGATTTCAGAGAGGAAAGAGAGAGAGACAGAAACATCAATGATGAGAGAGAATCATTGATTGGCTGCCTCCTGCATGCCCCCTACTGAAAAGTGCAACATGAAAGTTTAATACTGTGATTCATCTTTACCCCGTTTAGAGGGTAACATGCAGGAGCATGGGGTGCTTTTACTGGAAATAAAAGGGGAGAGAACCCACAGCCTGGGCATGTGCCCTGATCTGGAATCTACCCTAACATCCTGGTTCATAGGTCAACCCTCAACCACTGAGCTACACCAGTTGGGCTATTGTACACTTCTTGATGAATATTCTTACATATCCCTGTATACTAAAATAAGCTAAGTTTTGTAAGCTGTGCATACTGTATATACTTTAGCTTTGTTCATTAACTAGAAACATTAAGTGTTCGGGAAAATTCTGCTGAATATGACTCTGCTTAAAAGACTAACAGGCTAAGGAAAAAAGGGTGCTTTCTCTTCTAAGACTTTCATTAAAAAGATCACTAGAGCTACTGGAAAGAAAGCTCAACGCTCAGTCTTAGCAATCCTGAAAATTACAATGGTCCACCATTTCTATGTGTTCACAGAAAGGTCAACTGCCACTGGAGAGCTGCCCTCTTTTGAAGCAGCCCATTAGAATAATACATTATTGTGCTTTTAGCCACTCTGGTGCCCAGACAAGCTTTTTCATGGCCTCTTTAGTGAAAGCTTATGATTACATTTTCTGAAATAAAACATGTCCACCCCCAAGTAGTCAAATATGGAGGTTTTTAAAAAGGGCCAAATTTATATATACATATCCCCATCTGTATCCTGAAATCTGAATGATAGCTTGGGTTTAAATCTGTTTCTTTTCAAGACAGTACTATATCTAAGGTGTATAGCTTCGAGACAGAAAACATAATTTAAGAAAAAAAAAGATATCAAAATTAATTTCTTTCACTCTGGCTCAGACTGCTGCAGTTACCACTCACTCAATTTCAAATGTTTGAGAAAATAAAAATGAAAGTTTCTATTAAAGCTGTACTTCTTAGACTCCCTTCTCTTATTGTTAAAAATAATTTACACAGAAAACATAACTGTTTTAGCAAAAATAGTGTGCAAGTTTGTGAAATGGTGTTTAAATAAGAAAATGCATATAGCACCTAGTACATTGCTCTAACTTGATATGGATGGTACTGTCCAAATAGAAATTTTCTACTATATGAGGCAAAATGTCTGTAAGGGTCAATGTGAACTGGATGTAGCATGGGCATGGAAAAGCAGAACACAAATTAAAATCTACGTGTGTGTGTGTCTCTCTCTCTCTCTAGATTTTAGATTTTAAATTGAGGGCTTTTTGGTTTTTGGTTGTTTTTTTTTTTTTTTTTTTTTTTAATATGCGTGTAGGACTGAACTTGCTGAGTTATAAAATTTGTGGAAATTCAGCTGTAGAAGACACTGCCAAACAATTTTCTCATGCTTAAACAATGTATGAGTGTGCAGGTTGCTCCACACATACTCAACACTTGACAATTCTTTTCCACTCTGAACATTCTTGTGGGTATACATGGTATTGCACTAGGTTTTGGTTTGCTTTTCCTTGATGACTACTTAAGTCAAATGCCTCAGATTTACTGGCTAATATAATTCTTATTAGCTCAATTATGTCCCCCACAAATTCCCATGTAGAAGTTCTAATCCCTCAGTAACTCAGAATGTGACTATATTTGGAGATAGAACCTTTAAAGGTTAATTGAGGTCATATGGGTAGTCCTGGTCCACTATGACTGCCGTCCTTAAGAAGAGAAAGGGACAACATGAATGCGTTGGCACAGAGGCAAGGACATGGGAGAATATAGCAAGGAAGCAGCTTCTTCAAGCTAAGGACAGAGGGTTCGGGGTGGGGGGGTGGGGGGGTGGAATCAAACCTGCTGACACCTTGATCTTGGACTTCTATCCTCCAGAACTTTTAAAAAATAAATTTCTGTTGTTTAAGCTACCTAGTCTATAGTATTTTATTATGACAGCCCTAGCAAACTAATACAATATTCTCTTTTTTGGAAAAGAGACTTAGCATGACAGTCCTGGAAAACTTTTAGAAATAATTCAATAACTTTATGAATCTTACTTTAATTCCTATAAATCAATATAACTTTAAGTCATTATTTTAGAACTCAAGAATTTAAAATACCTACTTCCCAGACAAAGAGTATGAAAAAAATATTGGGACTACTAAATTTCCAAATGCCCAAATGAGCTAAGTAATATTTTCTCAGAGGAGAAAAGTAATTTATAAAAGAAATAACCAGATATACATTTCTGACATATATCTCTTTTAATAGCCTTTTTGGAAATCTTGTGAATGGTATATGCAGAAGGCTTAATGGGAGTCAGTCACATAGATACAAATCTCACTCTGAACCATAAACTAAAGTAATTAAGAGTTCTCACATGCTGTAGGAGTAAATGACATTGGCCTGGGTCCTCCGGGATTTATTGGTGGGAGGGGTGGCATGGTGGGAGGTGAGGATCTTGACTGTATCTTCACTTCCACAGGCGATCCAGGCATTGCTGGCACCCTTTTCTCAAGACCAACTGTAGAGGATAAAAGAAACAAAGGTCAGAGTTTTCTATAAAATAATAAAAATAGTGACAATAATTTGAAATACTAACATAGCAATATTTTCCTAGAGGACTAAGAAGAAAATGTTTAGTTTAATAGACTGAATAGTGATCTAAAGATATCAAACCTCTTAATCCCTTGAATTGTAAATGTTTTTGTACTTGGAAAAAGGGTCTTTGAAAATGTAGTTAAAGGTTTTAAGAAGAGGAAATAATCCTGGATTATCTGGTGGGCTCCAAATCCTATATAAATGAAACCCTCAAAGAAGAGCTGAAGAGAAGCATACACAAACAGAAGACAACATGAAGACATAGTCACACAGAGGATACAGCGTGACAATGGAGGCAGAGACTGAATGATGCATCTACAAGCCAAGGAATGGCAAGGATTCTCAGCCAGCACAAGAAGCCAGGAAGAGAGGCATGGAATCAATCGATTCTTCCTCTAAGGCCCCAGGAAGGAATCAGCCCTCCTGATACTTTCATTCTAGACCCTGGCCTCTGGACTATGAGAAGATTGTTTAAGTTGCCCAGGCTGCGGGACTTTGCTATAGCAATCCTCGAAAACTACAACAAGGCAACAAGGTCAAAGACTGAAAGTTAGCAGTGAGGACAGTGGCTGGGAAAGAAAGAAACCAGTTTATAAATTCTGCTGATCTCAACTACATCCTGTATAACTTCTCTTTATAGATGAATCAAGTTAATAGGGAAAAACCTAATGGGAAACTATTTAGATCAGTAGGTGTCAACTGCATGGCATAGAAAAAATATAATCAGTTGTATATAAATTACTATACATAAAATACTAAATTTTGTTGTTGCTAATCCTCACCCAAGGATATTTTTCCATTGATTTTTTTAGAGTATGGAAGAGAGGGAGGGGGAGAAACATGTATAGAAATATTGATGTGAGAGAGAGACATTGATTGGTTGTCTTCTGCAAACAGGATATAACCTGCAACCTAGGTACATGCCCTTGACTAGGAATCAACGCCGGATCCTTCAGTATATGGGTGAACACTCTAACCAGCAAGCAACACTGTCCTGGGCTAAAGTACTACATTTTTATACATATCAACTACTCTAATAGGAAAAAAGAAGTGGGTTCAATATCTTTGACATGAGGCATATAAATGTCGCTTATAATATCTGTTCAAAAAAGATGAAAGGTAGAGAGGATTCCAAACCAAGCACAGGCTACTTCACCTAAGAGGATAATACATAAGCACTGTTTGATAACACTAGATAGTAACAAATTCCAGAAAAGATAAATTTGATAGATTATACTTAATGATGTTAGAATTAGGTCTGAGCTCATATAAGTAAGACTTGAACCCTAGCTGGTTTGGCTCAGTGTACAGAGTATCGGCCTGCAGACTGAAGGGTCCCAGGTTCGATTCCGGTCAAGGGCACATGCCTGGGTTGCAGGTTCAATCACCAGTGTGGGATGTGCAGGAGGCAGCCAATCAGTGATTCTCTCTCATTGATGTTTCTCTCTCTCTCTCTCCCTTCCTCTCTGAAATCAATAAAAATTATTTAAAAAAAGATTTTATTCTGAAGAGCAATATTTTAATATTTTCAAAGTAATTTTCCACATTAAAGGGAATTTGTTATATACATGGTTAATAATGAGCCAAGGTTACCACAATCACCTTTAAATTGAGCTATTTGCTTCTCAGTAATTCAAAGCTTTTCACTTAAGTCCAGGTACTTATTCTCCAATAAATTCAAGTAAAGTACAAGAAATGGACACCAAAGGTTCAAATGAGAATGTTAAATCAAAGATTTCTTTCAGTGGCATCTCTGTTGTAAACACAATACATACAAGAGCATTCATGACAAGGCAATAGGCACATCTTCGCACATTCATGGGCATGGTCTAATGAGGAAAATATCCCCAAATATTATTTTTAATGCTTCAGTTTGCCACATTTTTGGGAAGAAATATAACGAATACAGAAAGTCAATCAAGGAAGCAATGCCCTTAAATTGCAAATTCCCCAACCAAAATGTGTAGCTCTCCAAGAGCCGTGTGGGCAACACCCTGCCAGCCTTCCCCTCTCTCTGTCCAGCACATTTTCTTTGTAAAATTGATGGTTGTCCTGTCTGATTAGTGGACTAATGAGCTGTTGCGCTTGCCTTTTTCTTCTTGACAGTATTTTCTCAATGCCCTTCAGAGAAAAGTTGACACATTTCCAGCACTTCCATCTGGGGCCCAGCTTTCTGGAGGATTGGGGGGTGGGGAGGTAGGGAAGGAAGGAACTGACAGTTGTCTCGCACTGTTATGTGTTGTGTATGGTGTGCAATAACCTAGAGGGAGCCTTTCTTCAGGCCACCTGCCTTTACAGCAAGGGTGCCAAAGGCCTGAGGAAGGCTTAGCAATGAGATGTGTTTTAACATTCAGTACTTGGCAGAATGAAAGACTCAGAGCCGCCCAACTGCAGAACGCTAAATAATATACCAAGTAAAAGCTTAGATACTGGGCAAAATTTAGCCCTCAGAGTACTATTTAGAGATTAAAACTACCCATCTCTTGTTTAGGTCACTATTCACAAACCTGCAACACTAGTTATTCCTCGTGTTTCAAGCAATGAAAAAGCATGAGTACAGAGACAAAGAAATTTGCTGTGAATCCTCATTCTGTTACTAATGAATTTTAATCTAATAATTAAATCTCTTTGGGCCTTATTTTCAACACTAGTAGCTCGGTGCATGGATTCATGCATATTGAAAGGAAATTAATTAGAAGAAACATTTTAATATTGCTATTTGCTCTTTCTCAATAATAGAAGTGTCAGAGATTAAAGAAAATTAGTAAAATGTATATGAAAATTATAAATTGATTTATAAATAACAATAACATGATATAACAACAACAAAGACAAGATATAAAAACAACATTGATAAAAACAATGACTGGTAAATTGATTAAACTTATTCTAAAATATTACTGTATACCACATTAACTATAAAAACATTTTCAGAGTGCTTGACTAATTTCCCTTGTGATGAAGTATTTATAACTTTAACGTCACACACTTTTCGAACTTGAGAGAAAGCAACATATAACTGACCAGGTCTGAAAACGATTCAGGCAGGACTATTCCTACTCTGTCTAGAGTTTGTCCTTGTGATTTATTAATAGTCATTGCAAATGCTGGCATCACAGGAAACTGTCTTCAAATTAATTTAAATGGGAGGCCAGTGTCAGACGGGAACAAATCAATTCTTGGAATCAGAACAACCTCAACTTCCACAGATACTGTTAATAATTTAGCTTTGATTATGTTAGGTCACAACCTTGTGATAATAAATCTAGTACCATTACAAAGACCCCATTTACAATTACAATTTCTCAGTAGCATGATGATTACACCTACTTTCAATTTTAATTTATGACACGGCATTCCTGAAGGAGTAATACTATTAAGAAATTTGATGGGAAAATTTTCATTTTTAGCATCATCTGCTGAATCAATAGAATCATCACTCAAATAGGTGTGAAAATCTCCATTGAGTATATCCAAATTTTCTTCATTTAATTTATGAACATGCTCATTTTTTGGAAAAAGAATCGCATGTTTAAATATATTTTTAATATTATCTATAGAGACCCAGTGCACAAAAATTTGTGCACTTGGCAGGGGGTCTCTCAGCCCGGCCCGTGCCCTCTCGCAGTATGGGACCCCTCAGGGAATGTACACCCGCTGGCTTAGGCCCGCTTCCGCTCCCCGGGGAATGGGGCCTAAGCTGGCAGTCAGACATCCCTCTGGCAGCCCAGGAGCCCTCGGGGGATATCCACTTGCCAGCAGGGAACAGGCCTAAGCTGCAGTCAGACATCCTTAGCACTACTGAGGCAGAAGAGGCTCCCGCCATCACTGCTGTGTGGGCAGCCTTCAGCATGGCTTGTGGCTGAGCAGAGCTCCCCCTGTGGGAGCACACTGACCACCAGGGGGCAGCTCCTGCATTGCGCATCTGCCCCCTGGTGTGTCAATGTGTGTCATAGTGATCAGTCATTCCCAGTCATTCTGCTGTTAGGGTCAATTTGCATATTACCCTTTTATTATATAGGATGGAGGCCTGGTGCATGGGTGGGGGTCCCACTGGGGTGCCTGGCCAGCCTGGGTGAGTAGCTGAGGGCATTTTCAGCTGGCCAAGTCCTCCAGTGGGAACCCTCACCCCATGGGGGTGTGGTCAGCCTGGGTCTGAGAGCTGTTTTCAGGCTGGCCACACCCCCCTTCAGGGTTGCGGGGAGTCCCACTGGGGTGCCTGGCCAGCCTGGGTGAGGGCTGATAGCTGTTTGCAGGCTGATCAAGCCCCCCAGCAGGGACCCTTACCCCATAGGGGTGTGATCAGCCTGGGTGAGGGGCTGAGGGCCTTTTTCAGGCTGGTGACATGCCCTGGCGACCCAAGCTGCCAGCCTCTCCTTTTTTTTCAGCGCCCCTGGATGGAAGCAGGTATCTGAGATTTATTTATCTTCTATAATTGAAACTTCGTAGTCTTGAGCAAAGCTCAGGGCTGGCCAGGGCAGGTGGGAAGCTTGGCTTCCTCCATCACTGGGGACAACCCAAGCCTCCTGCTTGCTCCAGCTCCGTGGCCGCCGCCATCTTAGTTGGGTTAATTTGCATACTCACTCCTGATTGGCTGGTGGGTGTAGAGGAGTGATGGTTAATTTGTATGTTTCTCTTTTATTCGTGTAGATGTACTATTGCCAAAGGTAGCTTCAACAATGATCTGTTACAAATCATTTCACAAAAGATTTCAATTATATCCATCCTGAGAGCTTTTATGTATTGCCTATGTGTGAGTCAATGTTTATTTTCAAATTCCCAGTGCATGCCATATGTACTGGCCGGCCGGTCATTCAGACAGTCAATTATTTAGCTTTTTATATGTATAGATATGTAAAGTGAGAGATAAAAACCTACCTGGCAGGAAAGACTTAAGATTCCTTAAATCTTTAGGCTGTTTAGACTAGTGCTAGGTAAAAAGAAGATACTCAATGCACAGTAAGGATGATTAGAAAACATGAAGACCAGTGTCAAGTTCTGATTTTGCCATTTAACTAGCCATGTGAATATGCTCAAGTTAATATTAACATTTGTTTTCCATGGGAAAACAGGTTTATTATCAACAATATTAATCCATCTAATGTCAGAGATGTTACATGGAATGATCCAAAACTTAGCAGTTATAAAAGCACCAAATATAATGTAAAATGGTATTTTTGTTGGAGGCTGGGTACCACTGAGGTGTTTATCAATGCTGAGTTTTGGGGTAGAAGAAGATATGGTCAATGCTCCTGATTATCATTACTGAGAAAAATGAGCTGAATATAGATCTTTCAGATGCATATAGTACAGCAATCATGATTATTCCAAGCAGGTTGACGAAGGAAAACCTCATTTCTTTCTTTTTTAAAATATATTTTTATTGAATTCAAGATGAAGGGAGAGGAAGAGAGAAATAAAACATCTATGATGAAAATCACTGATTGGCTGCCTCCTTCATAACCCCACAATGGGGATCAAGCCTGCAGCCCCGCAAGTGCCCTGACCAGGAATCAAATCATGACTTCCTCATAGGTCCACATTTAACCACTGATCCACATCAGCTGGGCAAAACCACATTTCTTTAAAACAAATCAGACTCTTAACTAAAAAACAATTGTGAAGTTTTATAAAGAATATATTTGGAGGCAGAGGCTGAAGGTATGTAATTTTGTTTTTTTGCATGTATAAGCATACATTTATATGGTTCAAAATCAATATAAAAAGAAATAGTCCTTGACCACGTCCCTACATACCCCACCCCACAGGTAACCATTTTAACCGGTTTCTTGTATATCCTTCCATTCTTTCTTGGTACAAATGAGCAAACATAAATATAAATTCTTTTTTTTTTTCTTTACCAGCTGGGGCAGCTGCTGTGAGGAAGTCGCGGGCCGGGCAGGGCAGCAGCACAGGGTGGGCTGGGGGCAGTGTCGAGTCCCCTTGTAGCCCGCTCCCACCCTGGGGTGCCCCCCGCCGCAGCCACTCAGAGCCCGGCCTGCAGCATGGGGAGGGCACATAAATCTAAATTCTTATCCAAGCCTAGCTGGTGTGGCTCAGTGGTTGACACTGACTATGAACCAGGAGGTCATGGTTTGATTCTCGGTCAGAGCACATGCCTGGGTTGCAGGCTTGATTACCAGTGTGCGGTGTGTAGGAGGCAGACAATCAATGATTCTCATCATTGATGTTTTTTCTTTCCCTTTCCTTCCCTCCCTGAAATCAATTAAAAAATATATTAAAAATAAATTCTTATCCCACTCCCCATGTATACACAAGGGTAACATAATTATATTAAATTGAATTCTCCCAATAACGGCTTCTCTTGTAGCAATCCCTTTCGAAATGCACCAGGAAGTGGGTTCTATTCCTATCTTCTAAATCAGGCCAAACTTTGGTAATATCATGGAAGTGTGATGGAAGTGACTGAGTGCCAGTTCTAGGCCTGTGTTGGAACCCTGGTTCTGCCATTAAAGCAAATTCCAACTAGTCTAGTAGATGATGAGACCACATGGAGCACGGAGAGATAAGCTGTACCAGCTAAAGCCATCTGATCCCCAAACACGTGAGAGCCTAACATAATGAGTCTGATCTGTAGCTAGCTGACTGAAGACATGTGAATGAGTAAGCAAAACCAAAAGCAGAAATGTTTGACTCAAGAAAGAAAGAAAGAAAGAAAGAAAGAAAGAAAGAAAGAAAGAAAGAAAGAAAGAAAGAAAGAAAGAAAGAAAGAAAGAAAGAAAAGCTTATTGTTTTAGGCCACTAAGTTTTAGCATGCTTTGCTATAGAGTAACTGACCAACAGCAACTAATCTATATCTATACAAATTGTGGGTGGTTATTTTTTACTCCATATTCAGATTTAATTGCTCCTTGATTTTTTGTTGTCCTTGTTTTGTTTCATCATTTTACAATATGTCCTAAAATTCTTAATTCCATAATCTTAAAAAAAATGCATGATATTTCATTGTGGATATACCATAGTTTATTTGCTCAATCCCCTATTGATGGATACCTGGATTATTTTCAATCATTTATAGCGGAATTCTGAGGCTCTCCAGATCCCATGCTACTGACTGCCCTCTATTTACCAGGTTTGGAGAAACAGATAAAAGAATACAGGATCCTAAACAATGGGAAAACCAGATATACTCAAATGTGTACAAAAGTACTCAGAAAATAAAGAAGTAGAAATGTTATTCTCTATGAACTCCACAGAAATCTTTGTAGACTGTTAACATGGGCTTTCCAGGCAGCACATGGAGAGAAAAGCTTGAAGGCTATAGACATACTTTAAATAGTGCACCTAAAGATCAGAACACAGTGGGAAAAATCAGGAAAAAATTCCCTTGACCACAGCATCTCTTTAAGCATTGCTAAGGGTAGATAAATGTTCTGGAGTAATTATCAAATAAGAAGCATTTCCAACATTGGCAATTCTAATTTGCTATAGAGGAAAGAGCACCAAAATACTATTGCACAAGGACTGATAAGGCTGATAAACTAATTATTGGCAAAGCACACGTTTCTCATCCTTGTAGCTCTAAAACAAACCTGAGAGCATATCCAACTTTTTTTAACAACAGGCAGGTGTCATATGCAGAGACAGCCAGGAATAGCTTGTTTACAATGACAAATAATTTATCATTCAACCAAAATTGAGGCATAAGGACTCATGCAGAGAAATTAGCAGAAAATATTTACAAGGGACGTTAATGACAGAGCTCAATTAAAATAAATACTTTGCTGTATACTAACAATGCAGATTAATTTTTTTTTCCCATTCCACATTTATAAATACTTCGAGGAAGATTATTTTATCTAATACATCCCTATGGCTCAAGGATCAGTAAATTTTTTTTCTGCAAAGGGCAAGACAGTAATTATTTTTAGCATTGTGGACCATTGGTTTCTCACAACTATATAACTAACTCTACTGTTATAGCATGCTCTAAACCAGCAATTTTTAACCCTTTTTCTCATGGAACACATAAACTACTAAAATCCTGTGGCACACCACAAAATATATTCTATTTTTTGCCAATCTAACAATAACAAAAAAATAGATATAGTTTTTATTTGTTCACAGCTGGCAGCTAGTGTCTTGGCTGCTGTCAGTTTTTAATTTGACAATCTAAGGGAAAAGAGATTAGTGCCCCTGACTAAACAGTCAGGTATGTCATGTTTTTAAAATTCTTCTGGCACACCAGTGTGCCATAGGCACACTGGCTAAAAATCACTGTTCTAGATAATATACAAACGAATGGTCTTGGCTGTGTTCCAATAAAACTTTATTTATAAAAATAGAGTAGTCCATCGTTTATGGCTAATTAAAAAACTGGAAAAATTCAAATGTCTAATTCTTACTTTATTTCTATGCCTATAAAATCTAATTTGTAACATACTGAAGTGGTTCACCTGAATAACATTTTTTCTTAACACTGGATATAATGCTCAGTGGTTAGCAGGGGTCCACAAACTTTTTAAACAGGGAGCCAGTTCACTGTCCCTCAGACCATTGGAGGGCTGGACTATAGTTAAAAAAAAACAAAAAACGATGAACAAATTCCTATGCACACTGCACATAATTTATTTTAAGCAGGACAGGCAGCAGCGGCAAAAACACCCGCATGTGGCCCGCGGGCCGTAGTTTGAGGATGCCTGAGTCAGCCCACAGACCGAAGGATGGCAGGTCCAATCGCGGGTCAAGGGCACACACTTGGGTTGCAGGTTTAATCCCCAGCCCAGGTCAGGCTGGAGTGGAGGCAACAAATCGATGTATCTCTCTCTCCTCGATGTCTCTCTCTTTCTCCTCTCCCCTCCCACTATCTCTAAAAATCAATGGGGAAAAATATCCTCCACTGAGAATTAACAAAAAAATAAAATAAAAGACTGGATATAAAGAGACCTTTACTAAGTGACCAGTAAAAAAATAACACACAAAACAGAAAAAAAAATATTTAAAGACAATACTGACAACATGAAGTCAGAACTGAGGAGTAGCAAAGACGGGGCTAGTTATCTGACGTTCTTCCAAAAATCAGACAGATCTAAGAGAATTTCAAAGATGAGTAGCATACCTGTGAAAAATCACTTGTTTCATTGTTATGATAATTTAGTCATTCCTCTTTTTGTCTCTCTTCTACCAGTGCCATCTGATATAATTCTAACAACTCTATAATAACAAACAATCCAATTAAAAAATATTTTTGGTGACTTTTAGAGAGAGAAGGGAGGGAGAGGAAGAGGGAGAGGAATTGAACTAGATTATGCCCAACCAACTGACGCACACTGGCCAGAGCACAAACAACCCAATTTAAAGAACAAGCAAAAAAGACATAAAAATACAATTCTCAAAAGAAGGTGTAGAAATGGCTGAAAAAGACATAAAAAAATGCTTGACATACTTAAGTCATCAAAGAAACAAAACAGCCCTAACTGGTTTGGCTCAGTGGATAGAGCGTCGGCCTGCAGACTGAAGGGTCCCAGGTTCAATTCAGGTCAAGGGCATGTACCTTGGTTGCGGGCACATCTTCAGTGGGGAGTGTGCAGGAGGAAGCTGATTGATGTTTCTCTCTCATCGATGTTTCTAACTCTCTATCCCTCTCCCTTCCTCTCTGTAAAAAATCAATAAAATGTATTAAAAAAAAAAAAGAAAGAAACAAAACACATCAACAAAAAAGAACAAACTACTGATATATATCCAATAATGGATGGATGTCAAAAGCATTAGGCTAAGTTAAAGATGCCAGATACACAAGCTACATACTACATTATCCAATTTATATAAAACTTCAGACAAGACAAAAATTAGTGACAAAATGCAGATCAATGGCTACTTGGGACTGATGGGAAAAAATGATAATGAAGGGGGATATTTAGGACATAATAAATCTTTTTATGATGATGGAACTCTTCTATATCTTTATTGCAATGATACTAACAACTTTATAAAACAGCTAAAAGTCAAACTATATACATAAAATGGGTAAATTTTACTATATATAAATTATACTAAATTATATAAATTATAATAAAGCTGAGAAAAAAAACAAAATAAATTCAGTCTTTTAAAAAATTTTTATTAATCCTCATCTGAGGATATTTTTTTCCACTGATTTTCAGAGAGTGGAAGGGAGGGGGAGAGACAGAGAAAGAAAAAAACATCGATGTGAAAAAGACACATTGATTGGTTGCTTCCTGCATATGCCCCGACCAAGGTCAGGGATTGAGCCTGCAACGGAGTTATGTGCCCTTGACTGGATTCGAACCAGGGACTCTTCAGTCTGCAGGTGGGCACTCTAGCCATTGAGCCAAAACAAGTAGGGCCAGCCATATTTTTTTAAAAATCACAATCAAGTTGAGTTCACCCAAGAAAGCAAAGGTAACTTAATATTAGAAAAATTGAGTATAATTCACCATATTAACAGATGAAAAGAAACACCATAAAATAACTTCAATAATTACAGAAATAGCCCCGCTGGCGTGGCACAGTGGTTGAGCATTGACCCAGGAACCAGGAATAATGGTTCGATTCCTGGTCGGGGCACGTGCCAGGATTGCTGGTTCGATCCCCAATGTAGGGCATGCAGGAGGTAGCTGATCCATGATTGTCATCATTGATGTCTCCCTCCACCTCCTCTCTGAAATCAATAAAATAGATTTTTAAAAAATAATTATAGATGAAATATTTTTTTGATGAAATATTAAAAGTGCTGCCTTTCAACTCAGAAAGAAGATAAAGATGCCTAGTATCTACTCAACATTTACTTAAGAGTCAAGCTAGAACAGCAGGGTAGTTAAAAAGAAAAAGGAAGAAGTAGCCTGACTCATGTGGCTCAGTGGTTGAGCGATGATCCACGCACCACGGGATCACCTGTTTGATTCCTGGGCAGGGCACATGCCGGGGTTTTAGAGTCAGTCCCCAGTAGGGGGCATGCAGGGGGCAGCCAGTCCATGTTCTCTTTCATCCGTGTTTCTCTCTCTCTGTTTTATCCTCCCTTCTTCTCTCTCTCTCTAAAATCAATTAAGAACATTTTTTTTTTAAAGAAAATGAAAAGGAAGAAATAAAATTATCATTCTGTACATACAAGATGATTTTATAGGAAACCAAAATAATCTATCACCCAAGTATTAGAATTAATATGTAAGTTCAACAAGGTTGCTAAAACAAAGACCAATCTTTTAAAAATTAGTTGCATCCCAGCCCTGGCCAGTTTGGCTCAGCCTTGGGACCAAAGGGTCGTGGGTTCAATTCCAGGTAAGGGCACATACTTGGGATGCAGGCTTGATTCCCCAGTCAGGGCATCTACAGAGGGCAACTGATCAATGTTTCTTTCTCTTTGTCTTTTTTCTTTCTCTCCTTCTCTCTAAGCATGTCCTCAGGTAAGAACAAAAAATAAGCAAGGAAATAAAGAACATATTCAGGATAATGACTATTGCAAAGGGAAGGAAAGGGATAGAATCAGACAGTTACAAATTGTAGTTCTAATGTTTCGCTTTAAAAGCTCTGAAGCAAAATATTAGACAAAACATTAAAATCTGACAAACTAAAAGTGGGTATATGAGTGTTATACTGTGCTTTCTTCTTATTTTGTAAGCTTGAAATATTTCATAAGGTAAGATCACTGGCTACAGTGGGGACAATGGTGAGATCACAGTGCAGGCAAAGACTACTTATGAGGTTGTTACAGTAAGAGATGATTGTGGCCTGAGATAGGGAGTACCAATAGGAATGGTAAAAGGGGGTTGGATTTCAGAGATATTTAGTTAGAACAGGATAGAGTTAGAAAAGGATTTATTGACTGATTAGATGTGGAAGATAAATTGGGGTAACACCTGGAATTACTAACCAAGATAGTGGGAACTAGAGAGCTATGTTGGAAGGGAGAGATGAAGAGTTCCATATTTATTGAACATACTGCTTTCATGATGTCTCTGTGATAGTCAAGAGGATGTTCCAGTTGATAAATTCAGAAGTCTGGTGTTGAAAAGAATAGTCTGGTCTAAAATTGTGAGTTATTGCCCTAACCGGTTTGGCTCAGTGGACAGAGCATCAGCCTGTGGAGTGAAAGGTCCCAGGTTTGATTCTGGTCAAGGGCATGTACCTTGGTTGTGGGCACATCCCCAGTGGGAGGTATGTAGGAGCAGCTGATAGATGTTTCTGTTTCTCATCAATGTTTCTAACTCTCTATCCCTCTCGCTTCCTCTCTGTAAAAAAATCAATAAAATATATTTAAAAATAAAACTGTGAGTTATCAGTAGAAAAATAAGAATATTTTGGTTATGAGAGGTTAAAAAGATGTTACATTTCAAGAACAAATAAAATGAATTATGCCTGCTGGTTTTTCCCATTAACTTTTACTCCATAATAAGTATTAAGAATGGATAGTTAACTATTATACACTAAATGTTTGTTCATACTTTATTATTTTTTAAAAATATATTTTATTGATTTTTTACAGAAAGGAGGGGAAAAGGATAGAGAATTAGAAACATCGATGAGAGAGAAACATTGATCAGCTACCTCCTGCACACTCCCTTCTGGAGATGTGCCTGCAACCAAGGTACATGCCCTTGACCGGAATCGAACCTGGGACCCTTCAGTCTGCAAGCTGACACTCCATCCACTGAGCCAAACCGGTTAGGGCTTGTTCATACTTTAATAGTTTATTCAATTCTTCTTCTTCAAGCTAGTAGTTGGTTTTTTTAGATTTGTTGTAAAGTCAGATGTTTATAACATGTTTACAAGCCCCTAACTCTTATTATTTCCCACATCCTGCAATTTGTCTATACTGTTCCACAGAAAATTTTGCTTTGCATTTCTCTGCAGATGCTTTCAGTTCTCAATTCTATAGAGTCAAGCGCAGCTAACCATGTCCATCTTCATTCTAAACCAACGCCCTTTTAGAATAATTCCACTCACAGGGCAAGTATAAGACAGGAAAGAAGGACAGAAAAGGGGGTATGGTAAGAAAGGTGTTATTTTCATAAACTGGAATTTTAAAAAATAGTTATTTTTATGAAAATTTTTAAATTAATTTGTTAGAGGTGCCTTAAGAAAGTATCACATACTGGGTGTGAAGGCAGAGGTGTTGACAGGACTGGTTTCTTCTGTGGCCTCTCTCCTTGGCTTGTGAGTGACTGTCTTCATATATAATCTATGTCCAAATTTCCTCTTCTTGTATGGACAGCTAGTCATATTGACCCACCCTAAGGATCTCCTTTTAATTTAATTGTTGCATTAAAGACTCTGTCTCCAAATTCAGTCACATTCTGAGGTTCTGGGGTATTAAGACTTCAACATATAAATTTGTAGAGAACACAATTCAGCCCAATAGTGGGGGTGGGAATGATGAAGAAAACAGATTAAGGAGGTTGACTAGATTTTCCTGAATTGTAGTATTCTCTCATTCATTCAAAAATAATTGAGTAATTACAAGGTATCTTACTGCTGAGGATAGACAGTAAATAAAACAAAAGTAAATAAAGAATAGAGCTCAAGGAATAATTCTGCAGTTCTAAGCCTGGAGGGATGGAGTTGCCATCTACTGAGAAGGGTGAAAATATGAAAGGAAAATGGGTAGAGACCAGGACTAAATTTAAAATGCCTAGTAGATATTCAAACAGGGATGTTGGAATAGGCAGCTGGATATAAAAGTATAGAGATGAGGCCTGGGATGGGGAAGTCTGAGCTCCTGATTAAATGTTGTCAACTGATGAAACTATTGATGCTATTTAAAGCCTGAAACTGGATTATCTTAGAGGAAGTGAGTTATAGAATAGAGGTTCAAGGACTCAGGCTTGATCCCCAGCACGGGGCAAGCATGAGGCAATATATCAATGCTGATGCATTGATGTTTCTATCACTCTCTCCCTCCTCCTTCCCTTCTCTCTAAAATCAATTAAAAATATTTAAAAGAAAAGAAAATGGTCATGAAGGAGAAATTAACCTTTTGAGAAAAAAAAAAGATTGAAAATGAGTGGTCCTTTGCTTCTTGGTGAGCCTGGCTAGAGGTTTATCAAGCTTGTCTATCCTTTCAAAGAACCAGCTCTTGGTTTCAATGATCTTTTGTATTGTTTTTTTTTTTGTCTCTGTCATTTATTTCTGCACTGATCTTTATTATCTCCTCCCTTCTGGTCACTCTGGGCTTTTCTTGTTGCTCTCTTTCTAATTCTTTAAGTTGTAGAGTTAGATGATTTACTACCATTTTTTCTTTTTTCTTTTCTTTTTTTGCAGTAGGCCTGTAGAGCTATAAAACTTCCCTCTCAGGACTGCTTTCATTTTGTCCCATAGATTTTGGATTGTTGTGTTTTCATTATCATTCATTTCAAGGATGTTTCCGATTTCTTCTTTGAGCTCTTTGGTAACCCAATCATTGTTTAATAGCATGCTATTTAGCTTCAAAGTGTTTGAATTTTTTGGATTGTTTTTATTGTAGTTTATTTCTAATATTATGCCATTGTGGTCTAAGAAGATGCTTGATATGATTTCAATCTTCTTGAATTTGGAGAGACTTTGCCTGTGACCCAATATGTGGTCTATCTTTGAAAATATCCCATGTGCACTTGAGAAGAATGTATATTCCGTGGCTTTGGAGTAAAATGTTCTGAATATGTCAAGTCTATCTGATCTAGTGAGTCATTTAGGATTGCTGTTTCTTTGCTGATTTTTTGTCTAGAGGATTTATCCAGTGATGTCAGTGGGGTATTAAAGTCCCCTACTATGATTGTATTGTTGTCAATATCTCCCTTGACATCTTCCAGAAGTTTTTTTTAAATGTATTTGAATGTTCCTGCATTGGGTGAATATTTGTTTATCAGGGTTATCCTCTTGTTGTATCGATCTCTTTAGTATTATGAAGTGGCCTTCCTTATCACTTGTTATGGCCTTCACTTTGAGGACTGTTTTTTCAGATATAAGTATTGCTACCCCAGCTTTTTTTCATTTCCATTTGCCTGAAAGATATTTTCCCATTCCTTCACTTTCAGTCTGTGTGAGTCCCTTGTTCTGAGGTGGGTCTCTTGTAGACACACACACACACACACACATACACACTCACACACAAACACATACATATGGATCATGTTTTTTTAATACACTCAGCCACTTGATGTGTTTTGATTGGAGTATTTAGTCCGTTTATGTTTAAAGTTATTATTGATAGGTACTTGTTTGTAGTCATTTCTATTTTTTGTGCCTGTATTCCTTCTTCTTTTTTTATTTTTCTTTTTACACCAGTCCCTTTAGCATTTCTTGCATTGCTGGCTTGGTATGATAAACTCCCTTAGGCTTTTTTTGTCTGGGGGGTGAGGGGGCAATGGAGGAATAAGGACACATTTGTAATACCTTAATCAATAAAGAAAAAATTTTTTTTAATTAAATAAAAATAAAAACATCTAAAAAAATGAGTGGTCCTATGTCAAGTCATTCTGTGGTGTACCTTAAACTTACATATATGTCAATTATACCAATAAAACTGAAAAGGAATTTTTTAAAAGAAAGAAAATGAGCAGCCAAGAAAATGAGGGGCGGGCAGGGGTGGGGGGGGGGTGGGGAGAAGCCAAGTAACAGGCCCTCTGGATTTCAAGATGAAATATATAAATATTCACATAGGGATACATTCTAGCTGTTTAGGTTATTATAGGGATTAGGCCTATGGTTAAAAAAATATCTTTAAAAAACAATTATTTTAAAAATTTCGCTTTTGTCAAAGTATCAGCAAACAAGAATATAATTACAAAGGAGGTTAGACCAAATATATTGTTTGTAGCAAAGGATACAAAAGCATTTTAAGAGACTGCACACAAATCTCACTCCAGAATTTAATTGGGACAAAACAAGTATAATGGCTAAAGTACCTTAGGCCAAATAAAATAGTTAACATAAAATTTTCCTTCCTCCCCAATTTAAGACTATCTCTGAGCTGAAATAGAACATATAGAAAATATGAAAAAGCTTATATGCAGCAAAACATAAGATGAAAAGGGCAGTTTGACAAGTGGACCAAATTGTAAACTAGCTGGATATTTATGTCCTTAAAGAGTCAAAGGCAGGCTTAGGTAGAATACAGA
>PVJC01025031.1:0-25041 GCA_004026665.1 Murina feae | reverse complement strand
CCCAGGCTCTTTGCAGGGCATCGGGGAGCGGGAAAGAGGTGGCAGGGGGTCGGTGGCCTGCTTGGCAGCTGTCCAGGCCCTCTGCGGGGCATCAGGGAGTGGGAAAGAGGCAGCAGGAGGTCAGTGGCCGGCTTGGTGGGCTTCCCAGGCCCCTTGCAGGGCACCAGGAAGTGGGCAAGCAAGGTGGCGGGCCAGGGAGTGGGAAAGAGGTGGCAGGGGGTCGGCGACCTGCTTGGTGGCTGCCAGGCCCTTTGCGGGGCATCGGGGAGTGGGAAAGCAAGGCTGCAGGGGCCGGGGTCCTGCTTGGCAGCTCCCCAGACCCCTTGGTGGCACCGGGAAGTGGGAAAGGAAGGTAGCAGGTGACGGGTGAGTGGGAAAGAGTTGGCGGCCTTCTTGGCGGCTTCCCAGGTCCCTTCCGAGGATCAGGGAGCAGGAAAAGGCTGGCCTGACCACGAGGCGGGGTTTTCCCTGCTTTCTGGTGGCTGGAGGAAGATGGGCAGTAGGCAAGCTTGAGAGGCAGGCAGCACCCAGCCCTGGCCACAGCTCAAAAAAGAGAACAACATGCAGGGGAGGGCAAGAGTCTGAGAGATCAACATAGAGGGGGTGCCTGCTCCAAGTCTTGATGGTGTGCCTGGGGACAGGCCCCCAGCAGGTAGACACACACAGGAGGACTGCTCCGAGTTTCAGATGCGGCTGGGGGCAGGTCCCCAGTGGTGACACACACACACACACACACATACACACACAAGGCGCCTGGCAGACTGGGGCCATCATAGGACATCCACTGAGGGGTCCCAGACTGTGAGAGGGCACAGGCCGGGCTGAGGGACTCCCTCCACCCTGAGTGCACAAATTTTTGTGCACCAGGCCCCTAGTTATTATATAAGATTTAAGTCAAATACCTATTAGCTAATACCTGGCCTCTTAGCATGGAGTAGATTTTCTAAGTTTTTTATAAGATATTTTGACTCATTTTGAATGTAGGTTCACATTTTTGGTATTGTTAACTTGTAAAATACCCATTTGCAGCCATATTATTCGAATAGATTCTTTCATATTGTTTATCCTGAGTAATTACATATCTGCTCTATAATAGAATTTTTAATATTGCTAATATCTATAATTGAAATATTTTTAAAATTTAAGAAGGGTAAACCATAGATATTTTAAATTATTTAAACATTTTATTATTTATTCTAAATTATTTAGAATGTATTAGTTGATATTGAAATTTTAAAGTAATGAGTTAAATGAGCTTATGTTTGTTATGGTTTACTTAATTGCTAGGAGGATATCACTGGCCACTCCTCGACAGCTTTATAAATCTTCCAACATGACTCAGCGATGGCAAAGACGGGAAATTTCAAACTTTGAGTATTTGATGTTTCTTAATACGATAGCAGGTAAGACATCTCATTCTTTAATCTCATAATCTGTTTATATTCATCAAAATCATGGGTAATGTGACTTTATGGAATACATTTTCCTCTTTGGAATTCAAATGCAGCATTAGACTAAATATTGAAGCACTCACATGAAATGTTATCAGAAATTATACAAGCCAGTACCAAGGTTTTAGATGCATTTATTGTTGAAGAGACTTTCCCCTGCTGTCCTCTGCTATTTTCTTTGCTGACAGATTTGTCTGAAGGTTTATTAAAGTCAACAAACCATTGCCAGAGAGTGACTGGAAATAATAATGGGAAAATGCAATTTTACTGTTTTGTCATTCTCAGCAATAGCAGCTAGACAAGAGAATAACAACAGGATTCTTCCTAGTACAGATGTCTCCTGGATTATGACATGATTGGGTCACAGCATTTTTTTATTATACTTAAAATCTTCAAATAAAAATATAAAATCAGATTACATTTCTAAATGATGAGTAACCGCCATCAACCTTGGTAGTACCATGCTTATAAATTAAAAGAGGGTAGTGGTTCTTTTTTTCCGCTAAATTCAGTGTTGTCAGTGGTTAAACATCTCTATGAGATTTAAGTACCTCTTTCTTTTTTCCTAAAGTTAAGCCTCTAAAGCCCTTATTCAGGTTGAATTATAGTTTACTTTTGTAAATCAGGTGCTACCAAACTTTTTGAAATCAGATGAATTTAAATAACTACATTACTATTGTTCTGTTATAAATGCATGCTCAGAACCATGCATATAGAGCTTTGTTCTCTGAATTATCGCTTAAAAGGATTACTGTGTAGTCCTGACCAGTTTGGCTCAGTGGATAGAGTGTCAGCCTGCGGACTGAAGGTCCCAGGTTTGATTCCAGTCAAGGGCATGTACTTTGGTTGCAGGCACATCCCCAGTGAGGGATGTGCAGGAGGCAGCTGATTGATGTTTCTCTCTCATCGATGTTTCTAACTCTCTATCCCTCTCCCTTCCTCTCTGTAAAAAATCAATAAAATAAAAAATAAAAAAGGATTACTGTGTGATATTATTCTTTATAAATCTACCATCTATATGTGAATATAAATACTAACGATATATATTAAATATGAATGATAGATATGAATTAAATAGATAGGCAAAAGTACTCAATTTATCAACAAAAAGGGATAAGAAGTTTGAAATGTTTTGCATTTTAATCATTTAATAAATATTGTAATATTAGTGCATTTACTAATAAGATACTAGTGGTAGAGCCAAACGACTATTTTATTAAATATATTAAATTTTATTGTATATTTTATATACACATGCCCATTATATACATGTCTTCTGATATCTTCCTGATTGTTGTCTATATATGTATTCATATATTAGTTCACATAATATGTATATGTAAGCCTATTTACTAGTTCAAAGATAAAAAGAAAGTGTTATATTAGTTATTAGCACATATTATTTACATATATAGATAGAATAAGCTTAAATATCCAAAATGTAAAGAACTTAATTTCATTAGCATATTTAGGTATACAGCATGATGTAATAGAGAGCATGAGCTTCAATGCTAAAGGGAAGAAGGGTAGAATTTCAGAGCTACCAACTTTTGTGTACTATGGGTGGGACTTCAAGGTTTCACTGTATCTTGGAATTTTAATCTTTCAGTAGCCATATTAATTAGGTTGCATCTATTGTAATAACTGATATGTTTGATCTTTTATCATCTTGTTTTTAATGTTTTCTTGATTTTATATATTGTTTTGGGGTTTTTGATCATATCAATATTTTTTTGCCTATATTTTAATGACTTAGAATGTAGGCATCTTATAATTAGTTATCCTAGAGATATGTTCATATGTTTTAAAACCCTTTAAAATATATTTCATTTTTGAATTAAAAAATGAGTCAACATTTTAAATCACTACTATGCAAGATAAAAATTTTGTCAATTTTCTTCTTATTCATTGCCTATTTTTTCAATATAATTTACTACCCAGAATGCATGTTATTATTAAACTCTTATCTACTGAAGTTCATATATTTTTGCATAAAAAAAAGGACTTCAGACTATCAAAATGTTCTTTTCAGCTACATGGATCTTTACTTGATTTTTCAGGATAATGTTCTTCCATTCTTCAGCAGTTATTTTTCCATATTCTCTATGTCAGGATTTTTGTTATCTATTCTTGAAAGATCTATCAACATTCATTGTCTACATTATGTCATAGATGAGCATATGATTTTTTTAATTGGCTATGCTAGCTATTTGGAACTCTTGGATAAAACTAGAAGACAGAGTATTAAACATAATGCCCAACTCAGTTCCCAGTTGAACTGGTATTCTCATTAAATAATTCTGCTATTCTAAGATGGGATTCTTTCTCTCTCTCTAGATGAGATGTTATCTAGTTTACTGCTTTAAAGGACTCTTCTAGATTCCATCCCTTCCCACTACATTTTACTAATGTCAGATATATTTCTCACAATATGGCACAGTACCATACCTATAACCACCATTCACTTCATGCTCTGTCTACCTCTAGAAATATTGCAGTCTGAATTGAGATAACACTGTGATCCCTTCTGCAGCTGCACCTTAGTAGTATGACTTTTTTCTGGTTGGTAAGGTCTTGGGTTTTTAAGCTAGAGCATGTAGATCATGAGGGAAATTTAGGCGTCTTCTTAATTTCCTTTGAATCATTGGATCTGTTTTATTTGATGACAACAAATTTATAAGCTACTGAATTTATTTTTAAAGAATATGTTGGGCATTTTTCTTTACAATAATAGTAACTAAACATTAAAGTCTCTACTGTATAGAGGGAGATAAAATGAAGTATAAAATAGGTACAGGAACTCTGAGCACTTGCAACTTGGTGAGAAATGAAATGCACATAAATAAGAGAGCATTTTAAGACAGCTGTATTAAGTATTGAAAAGTGTTATAAAGAGTGAGTACTACAAAAGCTAAGCAGAGTAGAGGAATTTTTAAAATGTGTTTAGGGAGAAAAAAGGCAGAGCTTCACAAATTTCTGCCAACTGAATATGTGCAAGGCATTCAGTGGACATGAGTATCACATCTTGGCTAAAAATAAAGAATAATGGGAGATAATATCTATCTACAGATATGAAAGCCTAGTGACTGGAACAGCAGAACGACCAGAATGACTGGTGGCTATGACATGCACTGTGACAACCAACCAGTCTGATCTGGGTCCTGATCAGAGCCTCCCCACCCCCAGCTGGCCTGGCCCCCAATTGGCCCCCTAACTCCCTGATCGGGGGCGGAGCTGGCTGGCCAATCACCTGCTGCTCCTCCCCTGGCCTTCCCTACCTCCAGTAGGCCCCCATTGGGGTGGGCTGGTCATATCCCATCCATGCACAAATTCGTGCACCTAGAATCTAGTCTATATATATAAAGTCTATATAAATAAAAAGCTAAGTGACCAACTGTACATCTGTCCAACCATCTGACCAACTGACTAGACAGTCACTACATATGATGCACACTGGCAATTTAAAAATAAACATTGACTCTCATGTGCATGATATATATAAAGCTCTCACTGGTGCAAATTGCACGTGTATGTTTCAATCTGTCATTGTTGATCTTGAATTTGGTTGACACTTCTATTATAGAGAAAGGGCAAAAAGCGATATTAAAATATTTCTTCTAATTAATTTACTTTCAATGGGTGCAAATCTGTGCATCGGGCTACTAGTTGAAACTATAAGTAAGAATCAGATTGTAAAGACCCTGATCTTAGACTTTTAGGAGTTAGTACAGCTTTGGAATTAATTAGGATAATTAATTAGGACAATTAAACTAGTATCCATGTATGGCATAAATTAGAAATGAGATAGCTTAAAGTTAGGGAGAGCTCTTAGGAGAGTATGACAGGACTCTAGACATGAAGTCAATTTGTTCATCCTTTTATTAAGTACTAGGGGCCCAGTGCCCGAAATTCGTGCACTGGTGGAGGAGGTTCCTCAGCCCAGCCTGCCTCCTCTCACATATTGGGAGTCCTCAGGGGGGGTCTTACTAACAACTTAGGCCCACTCTCTGCTCCCCTTGGGAAGCGAGCCTAAGCTGCAGTCTGGCCTCCCTTTGTGGGAGGTGACCAGGCTAATCAGGGGAAGCCACCAGCCCCATCATCCCGCTACTGCAGCCACTGCCAGTCACTGCAGCCACCAAGGTGTTTTCATCAACATGGACTCCAGTCCCTTCACGATGAAGAAATGACAACTTTCTTTAGGCATTTTCAAGATGTGTCTTTCATAGGATTTGACATTTCTTTCTTTCTTTCTTTCTTTTTTATCCTCACCTGAGGATATGTTTCCATTGATTTTTAGAGAATGTGAAAACAGAGAGAAACATCAAAGTGAGAGGAACACTTTGATTGGTTGCCTCCTGCATATGCCCTGACCTGGGTCTGCAACCTAGGTACATGTCCTTGGTCAGAATTGAACCCAGACCCTGCAGTCAGCAGGCTGAGACATTATGCACTGAGCCAAACTGGCTAGGGCCGGATATAACATTTCTTAGCCCTCCAGCAGTGAACCTTCATTTTTTTTTTTTCTCCAGGAATGTGGTGGAAAAGCCCTAGATCACCTTTGGGGATTCTTATTACCCAAGTTACTAAGAATATTACCAGTGGCATACAGGGAGCTTAGCCAATGAGCACTAAGAAAAGGTGTTTCCTCTGTAGTTCACTCTGATCACCGGCTCCACCCCTGTCCCTCCAATCCCAGCTCCACCCCTGCCCTGGCCTGTAACCTCTGATTCAGGATTCAGGCCTGAGAAGGGGACCCCCAAACCTCTCAGATCACTGGCTACACAGAGCCCAGGCCCCTGCGATCACCAGCTCTGATCCTGCCCCTTGCCATCACCGGCTCTGCCCTTGCCCCACTGGCAGTCTCTGGCCAAGGCTATAGACCTTGGCAGGGGACCCCCAGACCCCCGCTTTGCCAGCTCCACTGGTGCCCAAGCCCCTACAATCTCCAGCCTTGCCCCTGCCCAGGACTTATGCCTGGCTAGGGAACCCTCACACCCCTCTGATCACCAGCTCTGCCCTTGCTCATGCCTGAGGCCTCTGGTGAAAGCCTTTGACCTGGGCAGGGAATCCCCATCCCCCTCTGATCACCTGTTCTGCTCCTTGGGACCCCTGACTCCCCAGCCACCTACCTAGCTAACGGGCCTGATCACTTCAGTGGCAGGTCTGAGCTGGACTGGGCACTGCCATCTTGTGGCCATGGGGGTTGCCATCTTGTGGCTATGGGAGAAGCCATCTTTGTGACAGAATGACACCTAATTTGCACATTACTATTTTATTAGATAGAATGTGGTATGAGCACCTCCATCTTGTGGCCATGGGGGAGGCCATATTTGTGGCAGAGTGATGCCTAATTTGCATATTACTCTTTTATTAGATAGGATTACTGAACACACACACTATTTGGCACTGACACTGTGAAGGAAAGAAAAGTATAGTTTCTGCCTTTGAAGAGATCACAGTATAGTTAGGGAAAGATACATGTATACCAGAAATTCCATTACAAAGTGATAATTATTATAATTGAAGAATATACAAAGCCATTTGGAGTCACAGATTTAGAGGCATTACTTACAACCAAGAGATCAAGGAAAGCTTCTCTTAGGAGACACTTAAATTAGAAGTTGAAATATGAGTAAGAATCCACTAGAAAGTAAGCAGAGGGCATTCCAAGAAAATGTGGAATGAAGAATAAATGACAAAGAAGTATGATGTCATTCTACAAAAGTAGGAGTCACTGTAATATGTTCCAAGTGAATGGTTGGCATTGTCCCCAGACCTGTAGTACCAGTGTCACCTGAGGGATTGTTAGGTGCAATTCTCAGACTCCTTCCAAAAACCTACTGAATTAGAAAACTCTGGGAGCGGGGCCCAGGGATCTGCATTTTAACTAGTCTCGTTGTTTTTGATGTATCATATTTAAGCACCATTGCTCTAGCCATTTAAGATCTAATTATCAGAACAGTATTTGCATTTAAATACATTTAGAATATATAAAAAAGCATGCAATTAAGTGCCATTACCTATAATAAAAGTTTAGAGAATAGGATGACCTAGTCTAGTCAAGGGGAGCTTCATAGAAAAGATGGGCTTTAAATTAACTCAAAGGATTTTGTCATGCAAAGATGATTATCCTGACAAAATAAACCTTTATACAGAAGTAGAATGACAATTGGAAAAGGTTATGAATATAAACATCTTGAGGTACTATTCCTGGTCATAATCCTGCTAATTCTTCCCTTGCCACCATCCTGAAGTTTTAAGTGGGAGTGCCAGTTTGTACTGAGCACCAGCATTGAAGATTTGGATGATGGTTTCACAGAGAAGCTTCACTAAAGCCAAGATTGAGTACTTGTTGGGGAAGCAATTAGAATTGCCCGTTTTCCTGAATTGTGGAGAACACTGTTATTTATTCATCTCTTAATATTGGAACACTTTTCAGAGTTCTCTGAGGATCTTAGAGTAAAGGGCAGAATAAAGATGTTTAATTGTAACATCACTTTTATTAACATGAGTTCCACTAAATAATCATGTTACATAATGCAGTTTTAAGAATACAGTTATTGTTCAAGTAAACTAATTTAAGTCAATTGATTGAAACACTATTTATCATTTCTTGAAAGGATGTTAGTATTTATATTGCTAATTTCCTAAGTAATTCAAAGCCAGAAGTGGTTGGTTTATATTTTATCATAGTCTTTTTTAAAAGTATCTTTAGATATTCCTAATATCAAGATTCAGAAAAAGATAAATATTTTTATTGTTTTTTGGTTTGGTTTAATTATTTCTTTTTGAAACATTTTAAATATTAATATAAACATTCCAAAAAATAGTAAATAACCCAGCTTGGCCAGTGTGGCTCAGTGGTTGAGCATCAACTCAGGAATCAAGAGGTTGCCAGTTCTGTTCCTGGTCAGGGCACATGCCAGGTTGTGGGTTGGATCCCCAGTGTGGGGTATGCAGGAGGCAGCTGATCAATGATTCTCTCTCATCATTGATGTTTCTATATCTCTCTCTCTCCCTCTTTTTTCCTTTCTGAAATCAATAAAAATATATTTTAAAAAGAAAGAAAAATTGTAAATAATTGTTAATACTCATTGAGCAATTTGCAGTGTTCTAAATATTATTCTAAAAGCTTTATATGTATTAACTCATTTAGTCCCAGCAGTAACCCAAGAGCTAAGTTCTATTTTTATCTCCATTTCACAAATGAGGTAATAAGGTACAGAGAAGTTAAATAACTTGTCTAAATCAGAGCTGAAAGTGATGAAGTCAGGAATCTAATGAATCAAACTAGCCACTTTAGGTAGTTTGGCTTTAGAGCTTTACTCAACTACTGTACTATACTGTGTGAGGCACTCATGGCACCATTCAATTTCACTTCTAGTCATTAGCTTTAATCTATCATCTGCCTTTAAAAAAACCCTAAATAATGTTTTTAAATAATTTCATCAAAAGAAGCTCTTAAGGAAAAAAAGTCAAGGCTTTTGAAGTCCATTTATTGTTATGACTTGTGCAGATACTAGAAGTGGGCCCACAATTATGATCTCTAATGTAGAACCTGGTACTATTTTTAGGAGGTCTCAGATGCAGAGAAACAGACTCCAAAACAAAGATTTGCATGCAGGAAATTTATTGGAGAGTATCTTTGGAGTTGACATCTGTGGGGGAGTGAAGAAAGTAGGACTGGGTAGAAAGAGAAATTGAACCCCAAGGTAGTTGCTACAAAGACCTCAGCAGATCCCACAGGGAGCCAGAAACTGGGATATAGCTTCAGGGTTGTCTGTCATGAAGCAAGGTGGTCAGGCCTTCATCACTCCACTTAGCAGTGATTAGGTAGAGATATGGGACCATAGGTTAGAGGGCTCTCTTCTGATGGTGGTGATTCCTGGAGAGGGACATGGCTGAATAGCACCAACCACAACACTAGCAACATAGCCACCAATCCAGCATCCAAAACACTGGTGGCCTTACAATCAACCAGAGGGTTCGCTATTATTGAACCGTATCTTCAGAACTCCTGATTCAGTAAGTTTAGGGTGGGGCTCAAGAATTTGCATTTCTAACAAGGCTCCAGGTGATGTTATGCCACTGATCCAGGGACCACATTTTTAGAAACACTGTACTATATCTATATTCTTTAAAAAACATATCTACTAATTATACTAATCTGCAATAACACTCACATGTCCTATAATAGTGTCTGTATATCACATATTTTGGCACTTATGATAGTGTGTCCTTAGCATTTTTTATTTATACTAGAGGCCTGGTGCACAAAATTCATGCACTGGGGTTGAGGGGTCCCTCAGCCCAGCTTGTGCCCTCTCGCAGTCTGGGACTCCTTGCTCCTTACTGCCTGCCTGCTCGCTGCTCCTTAGTGCTGTCTTGGAAGCCAGAGAGGCTCCCACCACTGCTACTGCACTCGCCAGCTGTGAGACTGGCTTCTGGCTGAGTGGTGCACCCCTGTGGGAGCGCACTGACCACGAGGTGGTCAGTGTGCATCATAGAGACCAGTCATTCTGGTCATCCCACTGTAACAGTCACTTAGGCTTTCATTATATAGACTAGGGGCCAGGTGCACAAAAATTTGTGCACTCCGAGGTGGGGGTGGTCGTCCCTCAGCCCAGCCTGTGCCCTCTCGCAGTCTGGGACCCCTTGGGGGATGCCCATCTGCTGGTGTACCTGGCCAGCCTGGGTGAGAGGCTGAGGGCCGTTTTCAGGCTGCCCCCAGCTCCCATTGACCTAATGTCCAGCAAAAGCTGGCTGGAGTCAGGTTTCTGGGGTTTATTTATCTTCTATAATTGAAACTTTGTTGCCGTGAGCAGAGGCCACAGCCGGCATAGGCAGGCAGTTTCTTCCATAGCTGGCCTCCTGTTTGCTTCAGCTCCGTGGCTTCTATAATTGAAACTATGTTGCCTTGAGCAGAGGCCCAGCTGGTCTAGGGCAGGCAGTTTGCATTTTCATCGTCAGATCTGCAGAGCTGAAGGGCTTCCCCCTTTCCACTCCAGCTGCTCACTTCCCACCCAGACTTTCCTCCTCTGCCCCTCTGCCATCCTGATCATGCTGTGAGTAGACTATGTGGCTGGGTAAAACATTTCTGGCTTTCCTCAAATCTCTCTCAGATAACAGATCAGTCTCCTCACTCCAGGGCCCCTTTAGATCCCATTCATAAACCTGCTCTTTAGGGAACATCACACCCTTCACCATTCCTTCCGCTGGGGAGAGTGTGGGTAGAGGGAGTGAGGAAGCACAGAGGGAGGGATGGAGCAGGAGGAGAGAGGGAGGGAGGGCGCATAGCTTATAAAGAAAAAGGCAATCACCAGGCAAATAGATGGGCCAGAAAAGAGCAAGAGATTCAGAATTCTAATGGCTCCCACATAAGCCTGTGGAACCAGTCAAACACTGCAGCACTTCAAGGCGTTATGTTTTTCCTCTCTGAGCTTCCCAGCAAACTGAAGTGAGAAGTGGAGATACAGTGTCATCCTCACCCTCCCTAATAAGGGAATTTGGATGCAAAGAGGTTATAGCTTACCCTGGATGCCCCTCTCAAAGTGGTTGAAGAATAGAAGGAAAGGAGAGAAATGGATCCCAGGCTTGCCCAACTTAAGCCTCTTATATCAGAGTTTGCAAGAAAAGCTGAGAAACAAAATCATCAGAGAGCCATGAGAAGCCAGAGAAAGAAAGAGAAGGAAAGAGAGCAAGGGCACTGATTTGAGTGGAAAAGAAAGATAAAGATATGGAAAAGGGAGCAGAAAAGCTTAAGAGAAAGAGTGACAGAGAAAAGACTCGCCCTCAAGGACCAGCACAAGGGAGGTCAGCGGAGGACCACAGGCCTCCCGTCCTTAGTAACTCTAATGAGGTAAAGAGACCACACAGAAAGCCATCCCAAATCCATAACTGTAAACCTCCGCTCCACTCTCTTCACTATAGGCTTTAATGCTGCACTCAGGAGAGGGTGGGAGAGGACCAGGGCACTGCTTGGAAGGGGCAATTACACTAACATACCTGACCTTTTGCTGGAAAGCTGGAGTGGGGACAGGTGGCTACGGAAGCCACCTCGTGCTCCTTCTGCCATCCTCACCCCATTACCCAAGCTCTGTCTTGGAGTCGTGGCTCATCTGTCCCAGTTAGAACCTGCAAATGGCTTTCTTTTTCTTTCTTTCTTTTTTTTTTTAACACTTGAGATTGTGATTAAAACAATGCCCAAATCCTCTTCATCTCTTTTCCGTGTTTCTTTTATTAATTGAAACTTTTAATCCCGTTTCATCTGCCCGTGCATTTTCTCATCGTTCTTTCATCTGGGGAGAGACCTGGAGTATCCACAGCAGTCTCTCATGGGAGGGAGGGTATGTTGCGTCAGTCCCGGCCTGCTCCCTCCTCCCCTGGATCCCCTGTCTCCAGAGGCTAGAGTAAGCAGTGTGCCCGTAGCACTGCACAGATCATAGGATACCTGGTGGGGCAGCGGAGGTGGCAGGGGCAGGACACAGTCTGAGAATAAGGGGCCAAAAGAGGCAAAGGGGGTGTTCACTGTGGTAGAGTACAGGAGGTGCAAGGGCTTGGTCAAGGTTGAGCCTCAGCAGGGGCCGCCAGGGATAGCTTCTTGGTCGAAGGACAGCCAGGGGCGCTCCAGAATTCAGGCTACAGTAAGCTTCCTCCCATTGCCACAGGTGGCTCAAAGAGCCTGGGCTCCAGCTCGAGGGGGCCCTCGCAGAGCCATGGTGCTGGTGGGGAACCCATCCAGAGGCTCCGCGTGGAGCAAGATGCCCACCTCGGAGCCAGCCCCATAGTCTCACCCCAGCAGCATGAAGAACTCCAGGGTCTCAGGGCCCTTGTCCAGGTCTCACAGGTTCATGCCTCACTCCAATGGGCCACCCCTGCCGCCCGCTCGCTCCATGGCTGCTGGCCTCTATCTTGGCTGGGTTAATTTGCATACAGCCTCTCTGATTGTCTGGTGGGTGTGGCTTGGATGGTTTGCATGGCTTAGGTGTCTTGAAGTGATGGTTAATTTCCATATTGCTCTTTTATTAGAGTAGACTAGGAGCCTGGTGCATGAAATTCTTGCCCCGGGAAGGGGTGTGGTTCTCAGCCCAGCCTGGCCCCTCTCACATACTGGGAGCCCTCAGGGGGTATCCTACTGACAGCCTAGGCCTGCTCCCTGCTTCCCTTGTGGAGCGAGCCTAAGCCACAGTCTTGGCTCCCTTTGTGAGAGGCGACCAGGCTAATCAGGGGAAGCCACCTGCCCCATCACCCCACTGCTGCAACCACTGCCAATCACCTCAACCACCATGGTGTTTTCATCAACATGGATTCTAGTCCCTTCACTGTGAAGAAATGACAACTTTCTTTAGGCATATTCAAGACCTTTCTTTCTTTCTTTCTTTCTTTCTTTCTTTCTTTCTTTCTTTCTTTCTTTCTTTCTTTCTTTCTCTCTCTCTCTCTCTCTCTCTCTCTCTCTCTCTCTCTCTCTCTCTCCCTTCCTTCCTTCCTTCCTTCCTTCCTTCCTTCCTTCCTTCCTTCCTTCCTTCCTTCCTTCCTTTCTCTCTCTCTCTCTCTCTCTCTCTCTCTCTCTCTCTTTCTTTCTTTCTTTCTTTCTTTCTTTCTTTCTTTCTTTCTTTCTTTCTTTCCTCATCTGAGGATATGTTTCCATTGATTTTTAGAGAATGTGGAAGAGAAGGGAAAAAGAGAGAAACATCAAAGTTAGAGGAACACTTTGATTGGTTGCCTCCTGCATATGCCCTGACCTGGGCCCCAACCAGGGTGGAGCCTGCAACCTAGGTACATGCCCTTGGTCAGAATTGAACCCAGACCCTGCAGTCAGCAGGCTGAGACATTATGCACTAAACCAAACTGGCTAGGGCAGGATATGACATTTCTTAGCCCTCCAGCAGTGGATCTTCATTTTTTTTCCCCAGGAGTATTGTGGAAAAACTCTAGATCGCCTTTTTGGATTCTTATTACCCAAGTTACTAAGAATATTACCAGTGGCATACAGGGAGCTTAGCCAATGAGCACTAAGAAAAGGTGTTTCTTCTGTAGTTCACTCTGATCACCGGCTCCACCCCTGCTGCTCCAATCCCAGCTCCACCCCTGCCCAGGCCTGTAACCTCTGGTCGAGGATTCAGGCCTGGGCAGAAGACCGCCAAGCTCCTCAGATCGCTGGCTTCACAGAGCCCAGGCCTCTGCAATCACCAGCTCTGATTCTGCCCCTTGCCATCATCGGCTCTGCCCTTGCCCCACTGGCAGCCACTGGCCAAGGCTGCAAGCTGGGGCAGGGGACCCTAGATCCCTTCTTTGTCGGTTCCACCCCTGCCCAGACCCCTGTTATTATGGGCTCTGCTCCTCTCCGGACCTAAGATCGCCAGCTCCATCCCTGCCCCACTGCAGCCTCTGGCCAAGGCTTCAGGCCTGGGCAGGGGACCCCCAGACCTCTCCTTTTCTGGCTCCACCGGTGCCCAGACCCCTGCAATGGCAGGCTTAGCCCCTGCCCCTCTGATCGCTGGCTCTGCGGAGCCCAGGCCCCTGCAATCTCTGGCCTTGCCCCTGCCCAGGCCTTATGCTTGGGTAGGGCACCCTCATACCCCTCCGATCACCGGCTCTGTTCTTGCCCATGCCTGAGGGGACCCCCAACCCCCTCTGATCACCTGTTCTGCCCCTTGGGACCCCATCTCCCCTGCCACCTGCCTGACTAACAGGCCTGACCAGTTCAGTGATGGGGCTCAGCCGGACTGGGCCCCGCTCTCTTGTGGCTATGGGAGAAGCCATCTTGTGGCTATGGAGTCAGCCATCTTTGTGACGGAGTGATGCCTACTTTGCATATTAATCTTTTATTAGATAGGTCTTATCTTTCTAATGAAATCATAGGGTCACTAAAAAAGTTTTGCTCAGTAAATATCCATCAAATTGAACTGATTTAATATTTATACTTTGTAAGTGTTTGCATGGTTTTGTAATCTATTATGTGAATTCACTAAAATTGCTGGATGATGCATTCTTTAAATTTCCTGGTTATAAAAAGAATTGCAACTGATTGAGGTGAAACAATATTTTCTATTTTCAAAAGAGGTCAATGTGACTGAAATTTGCATTTTCTATTAAAAGGTTTTATTTACTGACATATTCTCAGATATATTTTCTTTCTCTAAACTATTAACTATATAATAAAAGCCTAACTGACCATTACAGCAGAATGACCAGAATGACTGATCACTATGATGTGCATTGACCACCAGGGGGCAGATGCTCAATGCAGAAGCTGCCCCCTGGTGGTCAGTGCACTCCCACAGTGGGAGCGCTACTCAGCCAGAAAGAAGCCAGGCTGAGTAGCCTCTCCCGCCTCTGCAGCAGCGCTAAGGAGCAGCGAGCAGACAGGCAGTAAGGAGTGAGGGATCCCGGACTGCGAGAGGGTTCAGGCTGGGCTGAGGGACCCCCACCCCATTGCATGGATTTTGAGAACCGGGCCTTTAATCTTAACAAAATACAAAGTACATTTTATGACCCATTTCTTGCTCTCCATTTTTTGAGGTCTGTCAAAATTGGCCAATTTTGCCTTTCTTCTTTCAGGATGCTTTTAAAAACCAGATAGTCAATAAAGTATATGGCAATGGTGTCTCAGTAGTAATGCATTATTAGATTTTTTTTACCCTCATCTGATATGTGTATATACACATAATTGCAGATATATAAACACACATTCTACTGTATGTATGCACATTTTGTAAAGATACTTTACATAGTAAAAGAAGTTTGTCAAATATTCAGAAACCATAAATTTTTTAAAAGATATCTAAAAGCTCATAAATGACCTTTATTTTGTTATATATATAAATTTAATAAATACTCATTGTAGAAAATTGGAAATAAGGAAAAGTATAATTAAAAAATTAAATCATCCATAAGTATCAAAGGTAACATTTTGGTGGTTTTTCTCTTTTTCTGTGTGTGGCATATCATTTGGAACCTGCTACACAGATAGGCTCAGATTCTACTTTTCTATTTCATTGAGTATTCTTTGAAGGCATGATTTTTAAAACTGCATACAAGTCTTACTTAGGAATGTGGTGTGATTTATTTCACTATTTTGAATCACGTGTTTTTTTAAATTTTCAAAGAACATTAAGTTTTGGGAAATTATGTAAGTGAATTTTAATGATGCCTAGAGTTTGACTAAAAATGTGGTTCCAACCTCAAATTCCTGGAGTTGACCTCATTTCTGTTCATTGTGTTTTGAAAGGTACAGCCTATGCCTCATTTTATACTTTATTAAGAATACTATGGACAGGATGTTAAAATGTGACATTCTTGCATTAAAAAAATAGCGTAGTGGTTGCTATATAGCCTCATGTAAATAATCCCATTAAGTTTGAGATAATTTTTTAAGGTTTTTGAATTTTTTTTTATATGATCAGCTAATTAATTCAGCATAACTTTCCAACCCCTACCTTTTTCTCTTGTTTAGCATTTTACACTTTTTTACTCTGTGATGTACAAGCCCTCCCTAGTTAATTATGTATATATTTAGCTACTGCATGTGTTGGGCTTATTATTATCATCTAATTAGATGTAACTTGAACTGCTTGCTTCTAGAAAAATCATTAAAAATTCTTTCCTAATGACCTAGAGATGACAAAATGTCTGTAAAGTGTGAAGAAGCAGACAAGCACAGGAGCATCACTCTTAAAGAGTGTTAATCCAGATGCTGCAGTCATCTAATTAAACAATATTTTGCTGTCATTAACATTTTCACCAAGGAATTGCAGTTATAATTTTTTTGTCAGCTGTCTCTAGATCACTTTGCCTTCAAAACTAAAGTGCCATATAAAAACATTAAATTGGATGGTTTAATTAAAAAGTTTTTTTAACTGAAGAAACAGATCCAGTATTTCTGAGATCTCATTTACTGTGCTTCACAATTATTATTGGAGTAGATTAGTGTCATAGATTTGTAATATTTAATATTCATCATCACTATAAATTCTTATGAGTATAGCTAGTTAAAAATATCTGCACACTTACTGCTGGAAAAGGAGAGAATCCTATTAATTACAGCACAAAGTTATTTACTAAATTTCAAGAATTCTAAAAAATTAAAAATAGAACAATTGATAAATAAGTTACTAGAAATGCCAGAACCTGACAGATACAACTTTGGAAATAATTTTTTGTTAACTTAGTGAATTGTATTTGCTTTATAATTTCACAAAGGTGTTCAGTAAAATAATTATAGTATTAACACTAATTTATGGCTCAAACTTATAAATGCAAAATCCCAAAGTACAATTTAATCATTTTTTGCACCCATGTTCTTTTTAAATACATAGTGTATTTTTAATTCAAATAAAAAAATATATTGACTGCTCATGTTGCGAGGCTTTTATGTGGAAACTAGAAGCATGGTGCGCAAAACTCGGGGGATTCCCTCAGCCCAGCCTGCACCCACTCCAATCAGGGACCCTTTGGGGGATGTCCAATCCCTTCACAAACTGGTACCACTGTCTCCTAACCATTCACCTGCCTGCCTGCCTGCCTGATCTCCACTAACCTCTCTGCCTGCCTGATCGTCCTTAACTGTTTCTGCCTGCTTGATTGCCCCTCACTGCCTCTGCCTGATCACCCTTAACTGCCTTCCCCTGCCAGCCTGGTTGCCCCCATCTGCCATCGCCTGCCGACCTATTCTCGCCCCCAACTGCCCTCCCTTGCCAGTCTGATCTTGCCCCCAACTGCCCTCCTCTACTGGCCAATTTGGTTCTGATTTGTCAGTTTCCATGCCTGTCAGCATCTCTGGGCCTATCAACGGGCCCTGATCAGAAAGGTGGGGCAGATCAGCAGCCCCAGTGGAGTCCTGGAGAGAAATGGAGGCATGAATATTGGCCAGGCCAGGAGAGAAAGAGAGGCAATTTCTGATCAATGGCTGCCACAGAGGCTTCAGATAGACCCTGTCTCTCTCTCTGGGCCTGATCCACAGCCCCCTATGCAGTCAGTGCTGGGTCAGAGTGCCTGCAGCAGCGGCAGTCAGTGCTGGGTCACCATGGCAATCCAGCACTGACTTCTGGTCTTGTTGAGCTTTTGGTCATTATGACCCTGGCTCTTTATTATATAGATTTTTATTTAATATAACTCTGTAAGTACATTTATGTATATAAAAGTTTAAGCAACTGGCTTACCGGCCAACTGGCTGACTGGCCAGTAGCTATGACATGCAATGACCACTAGGGTCAGATGCTCTGATCGATAGCTATGATGCATACTAACCACCAGTGGGCAGATGCTCAATGCAGAAGCTGCTGAGCTGCGGTGACTTGGCAGCTGCAGTTCTCAGGTGACACTCGGAACCAGAGAGGAGGGAGCTTGATTCCAAGGTGTGTCATCAGAGAACCTCCCTCTCACAATTTGGGACCCCTTGGGGGATGTCAGAGATCCAGTTTTGGCCGGATCCCCACAGGCCAAGCTGAGGGACCCCATCAGTGCACGAATCCATGCACTGGGCCTCTAGTCTATTTATAAAGTTTATTGTACTTATTAGAATTTAAAGTGTGCTATAAGCTTTAGTAATTTAAATATTACTAAATTTTCCTTAGCATTTGTTTTCTGCAAACCTTCTGACTACTATTAAAAGTGAATTGCCAGCCCCAGCTGGTTTGGCTCAGTTGATAGAGCATTGGCCTGCGGACTGAAGGGTCCCATGTTTGATTCTAGTCAAGGGCACGTACCTGGGTTGCAGGCTCAATCCCCAGTAAGGGGTGTGCAGGTGGCAGCTGATCAGTGATTCTCTCTCATCGTTGATGTTTCTATCTCTCTCCCCCTCTCTTTTACTCTCTGAAGTCAACAAAAAATATATTAAAAATAAAATAAAAGTAAATTAAATTGCCACCCTAGCAGCTTTGGCTTGATGTATGGAGCGTTGGCTTGTGGACTGAAGGATCTTAGGTTCGATTCTGGGTAAGGGCACATGCCCAGGTTCTGGGCTCAATTCCCAGTAGTGTGCATGCAGAAAGCAGCTGATCAATGATTCTCTTTCATCATTGATGTTTCTATCTCTCTTGCCCTCTTCTTTCCTCTCTGAATTCAATAAAAATATATCTTTTTAAAAAGTGAATTGCCAACAATATAGGAGAGGTAAATTGCCAAAAGCTGTGACTGCTTTTTGCCATCGATTAATTTGTGTTATATTTTAAAGATGATGCTTTCTTTTCATTGTATTTCTTCTAAAAATAACATTATGGCTTGTTCTTTATTAGAAAATTATCTCTATTAAAAGACTAGTGTCTTCAAATATGGTCTCTATTTTTATGCTATTTGTATTTATATGATACCTTTAAGTACTGAGTTAATGTAATTTGGCTTTTATTTATTTTACTAGAGGCCCAGTGCATGAAATTCATGCATGGTGTGGGGTATGTGTCCCTCAGCCCAGCCTGTACCCTCTCCAATTTGGGACATCCCTCTCACAATCTACAACTGTTTGCTCCCAACTATTCGCCTGTCTGCCTGCCTGATTGCCCCTAACTGCTTCTGCCTGCCAGCCATTCCCCTGCCAGCCTGATTGATGTCTTACTGTTCCCCTACTGGCCTGATTGCTCCTAACTGCCCTCCCCTGCTGGCCTTGTCCCCCCTAACTGCCCTCCCCTACTGGCCTGGTCCCTCTCAGCTGCCCTCCCCTGCTGGACTGATCGCCCATAACAGCCCTACCCTGCCAACCTTCTTGTGTCCATATGGGGGTGACCATCTTGTGTGTTGGAGTGATGGTCAATTTGCATATTACCTCTTTATTATATAGGATTTTGACAGTTTTTTTCCCTTAGTATATAAGTTACAAAACTTCATCGGAAAAATTAAAAATAATGATGGTATCTCATTTTCAGATATTTATTTACATAAGTAATATAGATATATGTTATATAAATAATATTACCATTATTTTATAAAAATATACTTATATACTGGGAAACCTATTTTTCAGTAAATTCTACAGATTTTTAAGTAGAATGGTAACTTGGACTATGACAGAGCACTAAAATTCCATGGGTCCAGTTAGAATCCAGAAACATCTCTACTAGTCAACATAGGTTCTCTGTATACATACACGTGTAGAAAAAAGAAGTGAGGATAATAAGGTGTCCTAGGTTACCATATATATGAACTATCAGTAAAAATTTAAAATTATAGAATTTTACATTTTGTATTTTACAGTGATAGTTTTAGCAGAGCATTTTCATGTACAAAAGACTTTAATAAAGATTCCAAATTCTTATGTATTTTCATTAGTATTCTTCACAATAGACAGAAACAGAGCAGGTATCCATTGGCTGAGCTATCTAGTTGCAAATATTGTCTTCCAGATTAATGTGCACATTCACAGTGCCATTCTCTGTCACATACATTTATGCCTTCACAGTTTTCATCCTCCAAAGAGTCTGTCCTATATTTTTTCATTTGGCTTATGCTTGTTCATCTGTTAAAATTTGGCTTATTTTTATCACATATGTATTCATTCCTTTAATAAATATGTATGGATAAACAGTATATGGCAATACACAGATTTATTTAAACACATATGAGAGAGAGAGAGAGAGAGTTTGAGAGAACCCCAGACTCTACATTCTTGAGTTTACAGACTAGTAGAGAGGCAGAAAAATTATCAGTGATGCTCATTAGCTCTAACACATGTGTGCATGAGTGCTGTGGTGGAAGAACAAAGGGGAAACCCTAACTTACTCTCACCTCATTCTAGAAGATGCAAAGTGGAAGCAATACTCTGTTTTTTATCAATTACCTACACATATAATACACACCTGTATCACTTTACATATTTAAAACAATATATAGTTTTATTGTAAAATTCAGATTCATATAATAAACGTTTATTAGTATGCAGGCTTCAAAAAAAGGCTAAGAAATATTCTGTGTGTAATAGTTTTCAACAAACCTTCTACTATTGTTGAAAATAAAATGTCACCTAATAAATGTTTACTAAATAAATGATATAATTTGATTTGATTTGATGTTTATAATAGCACATTTAATTCTTTCTCAGATTATGGCTTGTATTTCCTATTTTGCAGTCACATTTACAATTTTTATAAGAGTTGGTATCATTTACTCTCAATACTTGAGAATGAACATGATAGTATCTCATATCTATGTTACTGTTGCATTATATGTAGTGTGTGCAACAAGGCATACTAGATGAAATTCATATCACTAAATATTAGGGAAGCAGCTATTTAGTATGAATTTGAATGGAAATTTAGAAAGCTTCCCATGATCAGATCATAATATACTTTTACAAAATATAATCTTACCCAATAAAAGTTTTCATTGGACACTTTAAAAAAAAAAAAATAGCAGGTCTCTTCATTTCATCTGATGATGTGTTATTTCAGTACCAGTTTATGAGGGTGAGCCAGTAAGTTCTATGGCCTCCCTAAACTTTCTACATCCCCACTATACTTCAGTATATTATCTGAAATACTTCTTATCTATTTAAAAAATCACAATAAAAACAGCAAATTCAATGTAAGATTCAACAGTACTTCACTAAGATGAAACAACATAATACTCCTCTTCCCCCTCCCAGAAAAATGTAATGAATGTAAAAGGAGTGAAAAAGAGGACATGACATCTGCCTCTGTACTTTTCCAGAGTTGCTTTAAAGTGCTTTTGCAAATTCACTACTCTGATTCTTTTTTTATTAAATTTATTGGGGTGACATTGGTTAATAAGATTATATAGATTTCAAGTATACATTTTCATAATACATGAGCTGTATATCTACATTGATTCTTGATATAAGCTCAATATAGCATTCTCTATACTGGCAATGTAATTTCTAGATATATAATCACTAGAGGCCTGGTGCACGAAATTCGTGCATGGAGTGGGAGTGGGGGGTGGGGGTGGTGTCCCTCAGCCCAACCTGCACCCTTTCCAATCTGGGACCCCTTGAGTCCCAGATTAGGCCTGATTTAGGCCTGATTCTCCGGCCTAAATGGGCAGTCGGACATCCCTTTCACAATCTAGGACTGCTGGCTCCCAACCTCTCACCTGCTGATTGCCCCCAACCACTCCCCTGCCAGCCTGATCAACGCCGAACTGCTCCTGTGCTGGCCTGATTGCCCGTAACTGCTCTCCCCCTGCCAGGATGGTCCCCCCCAACTGCCCTGCCCTGAAGGCCTGGGTTCCTTCGAACTGCCCTCCTTGCTGGCCATCTTGTGGTGGCCATCTTTGACCACTTGGGGGAAGCCATCTTTGACCACATGGGGCAGCCATCTTGTGATGGTCAATTTGCATATTACTCTTTTATTAGATAGGATCATAGTAGAATACCAACCCAATCTGCAGGTGGGCAGGTGAGCAGAGTGACCTCCTCTGTGACCACTTTTAACATCCTTGGACAAGAAGGCTCTACTTCCAATGAGGCAATATCTTCATCAGTCAGCAGAGGAGAGATGGACCATGGACCATTCACATGGAAGTTGCAGTGGGCTAAGCCTGGTTGTGGCACATGTCACTTCTGCTCACCTTTTGTTGATTAGTACTAATTCCCAAGGCCATAGCTACTTGTTGTATATCTCAAGAAGAAAAGAAATCAGTTATGACAAACAACAGTCTCTGTAGAAGGTTATATTACAAAAAACTAATTATAGTTATTCATTAATTATTATTGAGTGAATTCACTTGAAACACATTGTTATGAATGCTTTCGATTAAACAAAAACATAGTTCAATAAGAAAAAGAGTTACTTTCCTTCTGAAATTCAATAGTTATCTATTATAAGAACAGGAACAATTTCATAATCAATTGATGTATAAAGATTATCATTTCTCTTTTTCTTTTCTAGGACGGACATATAATGATCTGAATCAATACCCTGTGTTTCCATGGGTCTTAACAAACTATGAATCAGAAGAACTGGACTTGACTCTTCCAGGAAACTTCAGAGATCTATCAAAGGTAACTTTTAAATATATAGAAGTCCATTTTCTTCATAAGGCTATATTCTACAAACATTTCTACCAATTATATCTATTCAGTTAATGTTTGTAAGAATGTAAACCTGGTTGTCTTCTTTGTAATCAGTATCTAACTCTCATCAATTCTTAGCATAGGTATTAAGCCACAAGAAGATAAATTAGTATATTAGTATAGGCAAAATGAAATGGATATTTGAGAAAAAACAGAAGTAGGGAGAGGTTGCTCAAATATCCTAGGTTTTAAGGTCAAGACAAAAAACCTAAAATTAGTACAATATATAATAGCAAATCATTTTTATGATACATTTCTTAGGTGATAAGACATGTTATCTTGACCATAATACACACACATATACAAACACTGTAGGGAAGCTCAATAGTGAAAATAAGTTGGTTACAATAATTTATCAAGGGTCTGGAAGGATTTGTTCCTGAAACTGGGAAGAAAAATAACATATAATGGGGGATATGAATGAAAATCTAATTTTTGGTTAGTTCAACTCATTTATCCAGAGGAAACTTAATCAAGATACTAAACTCTGAAATATAGTGAAGAACTAGGAACTAGCCCAAAAAGCTTCTCTATTGACTAAGATAATTTCAGAGCTACATTAAGCTTCCATCCATCCACTCTGAATATCTCTCTTTTCTATCATCTTGGTTGTCAGTTTAGTATTCCACAGTGGGTTAAAAGACTAATCTAAACTAATAAAAGTGAAATATTAAAATTGAGCGTTTCTTCGGGACGCCAACAGCCAATCAGAACAATGGTATGCAAATTAGCCCAGCCAAGATGGCGGAGGCTGGGGCGGCAACAGAGCGATCGCGCTGGGGCACACCAGGGCAGAGGCCTGGCTTCTGCCCTGGTGGGCTCCGGCGGACGGTTCCGGGCAGTGGCTGGCGGCTGTAGGGCCGGGGGGCCGCCCAGGCCTCCCAGCCCTGCAGCCGGGGCGGCAACAGAGCGATCGCGCTGGGGCAAGTGAGGGCGGAGGCCTGGCTTCCGCCCTCGCTGCTCCGGCAGTCGGTTCCAGGCAGTGGCGGGCGGCTGTAGGGCCGGGGGGGCGGCCCAGGACCCCGGTTCTGTGGCAAGGGCTGGCAATAGAGAGATGGGGCTAGAAATAGAGAGATCGTGCCAGTGGTTGGTTCTGGGCAGCCTGGGAGCCTGCCCCGCCCTGAGGCTGAGGCTGGCAATAGAGCAATGGTGCCTGCGGTGGTTCCAGAAGGCGGTGAGCAGCCGCAAGGCTGGAGTTGGCAGCCAGGCCAGGCCCTGTGAGGCCTGGGAATAGAGCAATTGGGCCCACACGACCTCAGAGGCTCAGTGGCGGGGGCTTGAATGGGGTACACCCTCGGGGTCATGCCCGAGCATCCTCCGCCCCTGCCAGAGTGTCTGTCACAGGTCCAGCCACCTGGCTCCACCCTGGAGGCCTCCATGGGGCGTGTGCGAGTGTGTGCCTGGCTCCACTCCCGGTGTGTGTCCACTCAGCAGCAAGGCCCCCCCAAGGGACCATGCACCAGCATCCACCCCCTGGCCTGCCACCCAGCTCTGCACCAGGTGTGTCCCCTCAGTAGTGGAGGCCCACCAGGTATGTGCAATGGTAGGCCATCTGGCTGGAAACGTCCACGCTTGCACTCACCAGCCATCCCACCCCCCAGCACGAACCCTGAGGGGCCTGTGGCCAGCCTGAAAACAGCCCTCAGCCCCTCACCCAGGCTGGCCATGCATGCCAGCAGGTGGACATCCCCCCGAGGGATCCCAGACTGTGAGAGGGCACAGGCCAGGATGAAGGACTCCTTCTTCCCCTCACCAAGTGCATAAATTTTTGTGCACCGGGCCCCTAGTGTATTTATATTTGGGTTTGGTGGGGGGAGGTTTGAGGAGCTTATGGACAAGTGGAGCATAAGCCCTGTGAGACAGGGAAATATGCATTGCAACCAATTTAAAATGAACCCAATAGATGGTTTTTAACTTAGCACACCTTCTCTTCCCCCTTCTCTTGACTTTGAAAACTAGACTTACCTAAGTTGAAATTCTGTGTTCCACTACTTACTCTTACTGGATATGTGAATTAAAAGCACTTTCCCTTAGCTTCAGTTTCCCATTTGTATTATAAGAATTATTTTTTGGGTTTTTTTGTTTTGTTTTGTTTTGTTTTTATTTTTTTCCATTGATTTTTTTTAATTTTTAAAAAATTATTATTACATAAAGCTTTACAAAGATTAGTACATATATCTCTTTTTCCCCCTGCCCTTCCTCCCGCCTCCCCTACCCCCCAGTGTTTTGTGTCCATTGGTTATGCTTAAATGCATGCATAAAAGTCCCATGTCTGATCTGTTACCCACCCCGCCCCAACGTCCCTGTCCTTGTTGCTGTAATTTGACAGTCTGTTTGATGTTGCTCTGCCTCTGAATCTATTTTTGTTTACCAGTTTATAATGGTTATTATTATCCATAGATGAGTGAGGACATGTGGTATTTTTCTTTCATTGACTGGCTTATTTCACTTAGCATTATGTTCTCCAGCTCCATCCATACGCCTGCAAATGCTAAGAACTCCTTCCTTTTTACAGCAGCATAGTATTCCATTGTGTAGATGTACCACAGCTTTCTAATCCATTCATCT
>PVJC01025030.1:0-25049 GCA_004026665.1 Murina feae | reverse complement strand
CCCCATCATAATCTGGCAGGGGGGGAGCAGGGGAGACACGGAAGAGGGTTCCCACAGCATTTCTATTTCAAATGTTAATGCTGAACTCTTGCCAGGAATTCACCACTTGGTTCCCTCTCCCTCCTCCCAGGGCTCTAGCAGAAGTGATGGGATAAAGAACAGCAAAGCCCACTTCCCTCCTGGCTACAGACACAGTGTGCACTATCTCAGCCAGGTAGTCCGGATGCAGCACCATGGTTCTCTAACTACGCAGACCTGCCCACATATCTCCCTCTCAGGCCTGTGTCCTCACCTCCCAGTGACCTGGGGGGAGACACCTAACTCCAATAGGTGGCAGGTATGAGGGCCACAGCCAGCACAGAGGGGAGTCCCTGGCAACACTTGGAAATAGAAGATTTCAGATAAGGTGACCGCTGGAGGGGAGCCTCTGGTGCTTTGCAGGGGAGTGAAGCCTGCCTGCTGGGTCTGAGCTGCCTAAGAGGAAGGGCAGAGGATGAGCAGCAGTCAGGCACTGAGCGTGGTTGCTGTGGCTACAGGATGAACTTGGCATGCAAGAGAACCCCTCCCTCCCAACCTCTCTTCTCCCCCCTGTTCCCCCAGAGTGCTGGAGCAGTAGGCAGACTGCTAGACATCCCCTACACCATCCCAGTGGTTCTGATCAGCAGGTGGGGGTGAGGCCTCATGTCATGTCCTCTGACACTGGATATCCACCAACTACACTGACCAACACCAAGGGAGAGGGAGAGGAAGAAGGCGACTTGGGAAAGTTGAAGCTAAGAGGCAGGAAGGTGGCCAGAGGCAGCCTAGAGAACGGAAGCAGCAAGGTGCTGTAGCAGCAACAGAATCAAAAGACAGACACAGACTGAGGTCGCCAAGGGCCCACAGAGGGCAGGGCACCGGGAGCTCTGATCGATAGAGGGTGGATGTGGAAGATAATTGTGGTTTATTCTGTTAAAATGCTTCAATTCTATTCAAAAATACAATAAACAAGCACACATTTTAATATTTGTGTCATGCCAATATGCTGTTCAAGTGAAAGTATTCTAATCCTCGGGTTAACCCAAGCTTCCTTCAGAAAAGCAACTTCATTCAAGCAACCTAGGTAGCCAGCTGCTTGGGGCCAGGCAACTAAATCATCACCATCCACGTAGAATACAAGCACTCCGCGTGCACGCATTACAACAGGCCATTCCCCTGTAATCACCCACTGCCTCAATGTCTTCGTGACTGTACTGACCGAAGCAGAAACATCATGCTCCAAGCCACAGAGACACGGGAAGTTACAAGAGCTCAGGTTCCATTCAGAAATTCAAGAGGCCAAAGAACCTCAGTTGTATTCATCACACAGAAGACCAGAGCCACGAGGGTGATGAAGGGAAAAGGCAGCCCCTTCCCAACCAAAGTCCCAGTGCCCAAACCCTCCTCCGCCCCCACCCCAGCCATTCAACATAAGCACCCTTTGATGCCAACAGGAAAAAAAAATGTTTTCATTGCCTTATCAGGAAGGCAATACTAAAATCTACTGAACAAAAAGCAAAGGGATGAAAAGTAGAAAAGAAGTGATGTCTAGCATTTTCAACATGTGACTAACGGGATTTCTAGAAAGAGGGAACAGAGAATGTATCATGGAAGAAACTGCCAACGACATAATGAGAAAATGCCCCCTATCTAAAGGACACCGGTGCAGCCTCATTAAGTGAGGGGCACAGTGAATAAAAAAGATTTATAGCAAAGCCAAAGTCAAACTGACAAGGTCCTAAAAGCTTCCAGGTACAGTGAACAGCATCACAAATAGTGGACAGGTGCTCAGAACTGCTACCATGCACCTCAGCAGCAATATCTCCAGCCAAGAGACAGTGAAAGAATGCCTTCCACATCCTGAAGTCTAGGCTTCTGCTCCAGGCGTGCTAACTCTACCCCACACGCAGGCTAGCGGAGGCTGCTCTCTCGTCTCTCACTGGGCATGTCTTTTTAAGGCCCTCACTGGCAGTTATCTGACCCAGGTTGTCTCTTTTAAGGAGTGGCTTTTACCCAGGCAAGATGTGCTAAGAGCATTCCCATAATGCTCCAGGTTCAGTGGATTTCAGTTCTGCTTCCTGAGCTCAGGGCCCCTTGCCTAAATCCTTGATGCCTTAACTACCTTTACTATTAAACTTGCTGTCTGTGCCCAGTCCTCACCCAGCTGGGCCCTCCCCTTCACATTGCCATTGTGAGTTGTTCTCTTGGACTAGGGACACTGCATGTGGCTCTATGTACATCCCTCCTGCATACAAGGGCAGCCCCCACTTAGCCTATGCCCTGCTGACAGTGGGTTTGAGACATGGAAGGTGAAGTAGGGCCATGTGGAGGCTCAGAGTGAGAGGGAATCCGGGACTCTGGGACTAAGAAATGCCTCAGGACTGGAACTGAAGAGTTTGTGCCCTGCCCCTATTTGAGCTAACCACGGTGGAAGATCACAGGGGGGCTCTGGGCAGAAACCCCTTGAAGAAACGTGCATTTGCGTGGAATATCAAAATACCTGGAATATCATCCTTGTCCTAACTCCCGGGATCCTTCAGCCCAGTGGTGGGAGAGAAACTCTATGGAGCTCCGGTTCAGCAGAGAAGAGGTAACCCCAGTATCTTCCTCCATCATCTTCTTTAACAACTTAGGAAGCCCAATAAAGCATCTGAGATGCTAGGACATCCTAGATAACAGGATTTTAAAAACTAGGTGAACCTAATATTTACTTGAAAATGCCCCCAAGCTCCAGTCCTGGTACACCAGTACCACAAACTCAACAGATCCAAATTCTAATTCATGACCCCCTTTCCTAAAACTCCTCCTCTTCCAGCTTCCTTATTTTAGCCACTGGCATCACCAGTTTCCTTTCCACGTGGTTCCAAAACTGGGTGTGATCTTTGCATCTTTCCACTCCCTCATGCCCAGCTGACTAAATCCTGTCAACTGAGACCATCATGCAGGTCCTGCTCTCCAACCCGCCTTCCTAGCTCAGGCCTCCTTCCCTTCGCCAAGTCCAAGGTATCCCATCTACTGTCACCAGACAAAGGAATCCAGGGCAGAGTTGCCATAGCAGAGACCACTAGCACCCTCCCAATACCCATTTGCCCTTCTCTCTTAGTAAGAGAACCCTGCCTTTTAGCAAGTACCAGAAAAAAAAGTGCACACTGCCCAGCCTCTCCTGACACTGGGTGTGGCAGGGAGACTTTGTTCTGGCCAATGAGAAGTGGGAAAATGGGTTGTCTAGGACTGCTGAGAAGGCTGATGAAGTGGACCGACTCCGCTGGGTTTCCCACCCCTTTTTGCATTTCCCGAATTCACTCTTCCTCCTGCTGGCCTGCAATGCATGCATGATGGGTGGAGTCCGGCAGCCAGCCTGGACCATGAGGCAACTGTGGAGGTGAAAGCCTGCTTGACTAGAACAGAAAAGCAGAAAACCAGGAAGAGCTTGGACCTTGACAATGTGTGAAGCTCACATGCCTGCCTTGAATTGCCCATCTCCAGAGACTTTTATAAAGAAGTAACTTTTCTGTTCTAGCGCCACTCTTTTGCAGGTCTCTTATAGCTGCGTGCAGATCTTAACTGACAAAACTTGGCTTTCACAATCATTGGTGGCTCCTGAATTCCAATGAAACAATGTCCAGAGTCCTTGGCCTAGCACCCATGGCGATTCTAAGTCCAGGACGAAACCTTATTCCCAGACTTGCCTTCCACTCCTTTCCCTCATGCAATCCATCACTCAGCCAATCTAAACAGCTGCAGTTCCAGAAGCATGACCACCACCAAACGCCTTCAGGAGAACTGTTGGCCTCAGAGTCTCTGGAGCAGTGAGTGTATCATAGTTATTTCTTAAATATCTGACACACAATTCCCATGTACATGAGATAGAGGCAGAGCTGCTCTGATTTGAAAACCACTGGCCTGGTCCAATTTTTATTTTATGTTTCTTAAAGATAAAGAAACTGAGGCCCATATGGGTGGGAATTAGCATGCTCAATTGGCTCAACACGGGCTAGGACAGGTAGAACCTAGATTTCCCAACTCCTACTCTGTTCTTTCCATTATTTTTACCACTAAGTGATGCACACAGAAATGCTCAATAAAAACAAAACTAAGTGTGGCAAGTTTCCAGATCCTCATATTTTTGCTGAAGAGAGGATGGAATTATCTCAATCCAGGTCAGCTCGGGATACCACATAAAGAACAAGGGGCCCAGGGTTAATTCCTGTAGTCTGGAATTTTCCAAAGACCAGAATGTTTCCCATTCAGACCCATGCCCAAGGGAGAGGCTGTGATTAGCCCAGCAGCCAGAAATGTGGGATTATCTACCAGGTCAAAGCATGTGTCTCCCACAGTGCTCATCAACTCTGATTGGCTGGAGTTTCACAATATTAAAAAAGCTCCAAGATATTGGCTTCCGGTGCATTCCGTTTGGTCCTTTAGTCATCGTGAGTGGCAAATTGAGTTGGAGATGCTGTGCTGTCAGGGTTGCCTTTGGGGTGCTGGGGAAACCTTGGCTGTGCTTGATTGTTGTCCAGAAGGTCACTGCTTCGTGCAAAACAAAGAGGAAATGGGTCACTGAACATTTGAGGAAAGGACTAAGGAGACCGACAAGTTTCACTCATTGTACATTTAACTGTTTGAAATCAGGTCTCTTCTCTCTCCTTGGACAGTAATCTCGCAGAGGACAAAAATGATGTACAAGGTTAACGTTGCCTATGGGGAAATCAACTGGGCTGAGTGTGGAATTCGGAAACACAGAGGAAGGGGAAGAAACAGAACTTGTGTGGGGTCCCAAAGGAAGTGGGGGCAGAATCCTCCTGCCCTCCGGGGAGAGGGCAAGAAGGGTCCAGGAACCTGAGTGGGTAGGCATAGGTGGCTTGGGAATGCAGCTGGTTCCTGTGGAGTCCCCCAGCCTGTGCACAGCCTGATGGCCACACAGTGTGACCGCTTAAATGTCCATAAAACGGAGATGATGGTAACATATTACCTACCTGATGGGGTGTTATGTGGAATAAAGGAGGGTGACGCACAAAGCCTAGCACATGGGAAGCACTCAATACATGTTATTGTCATGTTTTATACTCATGTCTTCCATCCTCCCAGCTAAACCATAAATAGCTTAAAAGCAAGACCACGCCCTCCCTTCTCCACACAGGATCATTGGCAGAGGTTCTCAGAACTGGTTAGTTGATTGACAGGCGCTGGAAGAGGAGGCCCAGCTCATTAGATTACATCTGAGAGCATGTTCCTTCCAGTGCTCAGAGAAACTCTCCCCAAGCCCTTCTTCATTTGGGGAGGAAACAGCAGATCCCGTACCCTTTAAAGAACATCAGAGTGTCCCCTACATTCTCCCATTGTACAGATCAAAGGCAAGGAAGGGCCGGCAGAGCCAGGGGGTGACCTGGGACCCAGGCCTGCAGCTCCACTTCGCCAGGAGCTGGGCCCTCCAGGAGCTCCGGTTCAGACTTGCGCGGCAGCCCCATAAAACCCGCTCAGCCTGCATTTTCCTCCCCAGAGCTCCAGCCTTTGTCCTGCAGCTCAGCTCATGCCAGAGGAGCCTAGGGCCAGCCGTGCCTTCTCATTTCTAATGATCAAAGTGGAGGCTGCCTGATGCAGAGGCAGTCTCCCTTTTCGCAAGTGTTTTTAAATTCACATTCGCACCGTCCTCTGGGCTCACCTGTCCTCTATTTTCTGACAAGGTGCGCATTTCCCGGGCGGGCAGGGACAGTCACGTGGCCACGCAGCCGCCGCCACCGCCCCTGCCGACTGGGGAGTCAGGTTACCTGGAATGTGGGGCCCCTTCTCCCAGGCTGGGTGGAGGCCGGAAGGACTGGGTGCGGGGAGTGGGGGACGGTGGGGAGACTGGGTGGAGAAACCAGAAACCTGGGAGGAGGGAAACAGGTTTCCTTTTTTTAGGGCACCCGTGCTGCCTGCGCACGTGGTTGGGAAGGAAATATGCCAGTTACTTTTGTTTGTCTTGAAACAAAGAGCGAGGGGAAGGGGGGTTGCCTTTTTTTTTGGCCTGAAAATATATGTGAAATGCATACCTGAAGTTGTACTGGGTGGGGACCGAGTCGTTGGCAACCATCGGTAATGGGGCAGATCAGAAGGGTCATTGTATGGCTACTGAGGATGCCGGTATAAAGGGCGCATTATGGCCCCGCACACCTGGCTCCTACAGACGAGGCACTGAGAAATCGTTTTTCAAGAGCCATCAAGTGAGCAATAGGATGAAGTCCTCCGCTGGGTCAGAACAAGGTCATGCACAACATACAATTCCAGGTATTGTGTGTGTTCACAGAACCCCAGGTATACACAAGTGTGCCTGCCAACCACATATGTCTTCTGAATAGCCATCCTCACGATTTTCCCTTAAGACAAAGGAGAAACAGTTTCAGTCCAGCCTACAGTATTGGGGGAAACCAGACTCACAGCAGGTTCCTCCACAGCTTTCTTCAGCCTGATACCTGGAAGAAGGGGATGCCAGGGCTCACCCTGAGGGAGGCAGACACCTCTAGAGGGGACATAGGGTGCCTTCAAGATGAAAACTTCACTGGAAAAGGAAGAAAAATTAGATATCCTTTCTGCCGTCTCCTAATACCTTGAGGAGTTCAAAGGTTTTCCAAGCCTGCGGCACTTGGCAATTATAATTACACAGTAAAATACCTAAGGTTAATGAATAACCTCTAAAGGAAGTTACTTCACATAATGACAGCAATTTCTCTGAACTAAATGCTAATAATAAGGCCTGTAATACTATGGGAAGGAAATGGTGGCAATTGGCAAATGGGACTCTGTTGCTTGGTAACAGGAGCTGAGGTCTGAGCAGCCTCCTCACCTCCCCGGAAAGGGGTGGGCAGGGGTGGGCAGGGGTGGGCAGGGGTGGGCAGAAGGGCTGCAGGGCGGCCTGCCCGCCGTGAAAGGCGCTGTCCCCACTCAAAGTGGACGCGGCTGTGGGAGCCCAGTTGGCTGAGGGGAGCCTGGGCGAGAGTAACTCGCTGCAAATTGCTCAGCAGGACGGTGAAGCAGTGGGGTGTAATCTGTGAAGATGAGCACAGCCTCCTTCACATTACCTGGCCCGAATCGCTGCTGCACAGATGAAACATTGCAGCAAATCCAGCCAAGAGCTAAAGCTTCCCCCGCCTCTCCAGTTGGTTTGTTCCAGCAGAGACATACACTTTGATCCTCAGGTTTGTCTTTTTCTGTTTTGGAGCCACTGTGGCATTGAAGAGATGAGTTAGAAAAGGAATGCCAGGAAGACAACCTAAGAGTGCACGTTCCTTGCAGAGGAAAGTTCCCGAAATCGAACTGCAGGCGAGTGTTTAGTTGGGAGGTTATTGGCTGTGTGAATTGAGAGATCTTAGAGACAACTTCTTCCTTCCCATCCTTAATCAACAGGAGACAGCCCACAACGAGGGTGTTATTACCTTGCACCCTCACAGGAGCATCTTCCGGGAGAGGCTGAGATAAGGCCAGAATTATAAATCTCTATTTGTTTTATGGCAGTGGTTCTCGACTCTGCCAGGGTAGCTCTCAACACCTGGACAGCTCTTTAACAGGCAGATTCCTAGGGCCCTATCCCTGCATGTTGACACAGCAGATCTAAGATAGGTACCTGGGAATCTGTACTAACTTCTCCATGGTGTGATCATCAGCCAAGTGCGGGAACCACTGTTCAAAGCTACATTATGACTAGTGGTTAGACAGAAGATAAAAAGTGAGAGTGAATACTTCCGGCACTCAGAATGTAATACAGTTTGATTATTTCCTTAAGAGAAACTGATCTACACATTTTAAGAAAGAAAACTAACTATACTCATTTTAAGTGCATTGTTTTATCATGTTTTATTTTTTAATACTGAAAAAGATTTGAAACTGAATGTCATACCAAAAGCAACTGACTTTCTGATTATACCATTGTTTAATTTGAGGCAGCTCACTGTAACTTTAGCGTCTTCCTAGGTTGCCAAATAAAATCATTTGGCCTGGCCAGTGTTTCTCAGTGGTTAGATTGTGGGCCCTGGCACCAAAGCGTCGTGGGTTCAGTTCCAGTCAAGGGCACATACCTGGATTGCAGGTTCAGTCCCTGGCCCTGGTCAGAGCATGTGCTGGAGACAACCAAGCAATGTGTCTTCCTCACATCATTGTTTCTCTCTCTCTCTCTCCCTCTCTCGCTCGCTCTCTCTCTCTCTCTCTCTCTCCCTTCCACTCTCTCTAAATATCAATGGAAAAAATATACTCAGGTGGGATTAACAATAAACATACAAAAGACTCACCCTATGCAAAACCACAAAATGGGCCAAGTTTGTCCCCCATTCTTGGTTATTTTTCACAGAGTTCCTTATCAAGAGTGAACCAAGCACTTTCTAGAAGCCCTCACTGGACTTCTTTTCCCAGTTTTCCTTCTCTTTGACTCTCTGAATTGTTTAAAAATAATAATAGTCCTATATTATTTAGCTATGGGGCTTAATGGGTTAATGTTATAATGGACACATAACACAAACATATCTTTACAAAAAAAATAGTTATCGAGGGACTTAATTCAAAGGAAAGATTCTTGAAATAGTAAGAAGATGTTTGGGGCAGATTCAGCTTCTGACCCTAAAAAGGACAATATCTTACTTGTGGACTGAGCCCTGAATCATTAGGGTCTCTCCATTTACTACACACAATGCAAGGAATTACATATTAATAGGACTTTCTATGTTCAAAGAAATTAAAAGCCATCCATCAAAATAATTCAAAATAAACACCACCAAAATGTGTGGATTGTCTGAACCACACGAAATGGTCCCTCGCAAAGGGTAGAATTGACAACTCAACAAAAGCCATTTCCACTTTCCCCAAATTCCCCAGGGGTCATTAACATGGTTCTTCATAAGCCAGAGCAGGTTTATTTTATTTGTGGGAAGGTTCTTTAAAAGAGATCAATACTCAAGACAGAGAGCACGTTGACAACTGGTGGGGGTGGGGGGTGTGGAGGGCAGGGATTCAGAAAAAAAGAAAAAGAGGAAAAAACCTCATGGTCACAGACAACAATGTGGTGATTGCCGGGGGAAGGGTGGGTGGAGAAGGATATGGGGGGATAAATGGTGATTGTCAGAGATTTGACTTGGAGTGGGTGCTGGCACACAGCAGGTACGACGTGATTATCACATGCTTCCTAAATCCTCGTTAAACAGAATGGACTCTTCCAATATAGTTGGAATCCCTCCAGCCCAGACACATAGCCCATGGCTGACACTCCCAGGACATACACAGTTGGGAAGCCCACTGCAGACACTCCCATCTTAATGCACAAAAGACTGTAGGTTTTGCTAAAGATTGAGTCTTCATAACACAAAAATAATAAGAGATTCAAATGTTGTTTTTTCTGTTAATTTGATCAATAAACATGGTTAGACCAATAATTGAAATTATTTCTTGGTTTGACTGAATATGCTCAAGTCTATAAAAGTGCTGCTGCTGGTGAGCGTCAAGGACCTGATACTAAGAAACCCTGTTCTTCAAGTCATACGTCCTGAGAAACCTGGCTTTCTGAAATCCTGTCAGGGATCATACATCTCAAAGGAAACAGTGGGTTAAAGTAGCCCAGCTCTGGCCCAAGAGCCAATTAACACTTTTCCCTCATTCTGTTAGAGCGAATACAGGGTTTTCTCTTTTCAGTTTGAAGTAATCAAAACCTCTGTTCTCACGCAGAAATTACTGAGTCCTGTTCAAGCAATCTTCAAGTAAACCGTGCTCTGATATTCCACCTCCCTTGCTCAACAAGATAAATTCACCTTTCCCCCCTCAGAATTGGCAGCCTTGTTATCTCAACAGTAGAACCCATAGTATTTCCAGTCTGAAAACATATAAACAGAAGCCTCCTTTAAAATGGAGTCGGGAGGCTGGAAGAAAGAACTCTCACACACCTGTCATTCAATGCACACAACTGACCCCAAGAGGAAGAGATGTACCTGCATCTCAGACAGGAAGTGACACTACTTTAATGCTCAACAGGAGAAAGAAAAGACTCCTCCCTGCCAGTCCCACCTCAGCCAATGGGAGAGGGCCATGACTCAGCCTGTGAAAAGCTACTATGCTTTGAACTTCCAGTTTCTTCCTGTGGACTCCTGGCTTACCACACCCACTCCCAAGGCCATGAAAGAGCATTCCTCTCCTTTGTCTCTCTGGACTGGCAGGTGGTTCACCAGCAGACCACATGTCCCGAATTGCAATGCTTTGTTGTTTCTGAATAACCCAGTTTGTTGGAGAAAAAGATCAACAAGTCCTTAAAGCTTCTGTGAGGAAGCTCTGATCTTCCAAATGTCCACTTTTAGGACACGTTATGCCAGTATTACCTCAAGAATTGGGGTTTCTCCTCCAGAGACCAAATTTAAAGTATTCTTATGCCTGTGGAGTACGTGTCCCTGCACATATGGCCACTGCTTATAGTAAAGTCTGAACACTGAGGTAATTTCCAGGGATCTGGGCTTATTGAGCTTGACCTAAATGGACATAGGTCAGGATTTTTAATTGTATAATTCCTCTGTCTAGTTCAGTGTCAAATCTACTTCCCAAGGGCTGGCCGTTTTCTTGGCCTGGGGTAGGGGTTGCATAGTCAGAAAAAGGGAAGAGTGAAGGAAACTCTTAGGACCTCAAGAGTTGATTGTGATCAAAACCATCCCCCAGTCACTCAAAGCACAACTCTGTGGCTTCCCTGGATTCCACTCAATTCCACTAATTTTTTTCCACTTTCTGGCCACAGAGCTCCAGGTCTACCCCCAACTGCCTCCATCAATTCCTCTTACTATCTTGGAGGCCACCATGTTTCATCAAGCTCCAAGTCTCCTCCCAACTCTGTTTCCCATCCTCCTTCCCACCATAACCTGCCTCCAAGTAAGAACGATGGGGGGGGGGGGGGGAATCACACATATTGCACTATTTTTCAATTATGAGGCATTTGCTGTGGTTTAATCAAAATAACACCCGAATTGAATTGGTTTATACAAGAATGCTTCATTCTCCTATCCTGAAAGATATGTTGTATAGTAAGTTTAATCCTGTCCCCAAAATGCATTAGCTAATTTTTGGAAAATAAAAACAATAAATCCATTTTTTTTTTAAAATACATTTTTATCCACTTCAGAGAGGGATAGAGAGATAGAAGCATCAATGATGAGAATCACCAGTTGACTGCCTCCTGAATGCTCCCCACTTGGGAGGGATAAAGCCCGCAATCCTGGCATGTGCTGTAGGCTGGAATCGAACCTAAACCCTTTAGTCTGCAGGCCGATGCTCTATCTACTGAGCCAAACCAGCCAGGGCAACACATTATTTTTAATGGAAAAAAAGCAAAATGTTCCCAGTATGTCTGAAAAATCTCAACCTATTTCCCCAAACATCCCTAAAACACCCTTAAAATCTACATAATAATGCATCAAGGATTCCAGCATACTACAAAACACTTAAAATGCTCACTATCTAATTTGTATGCAGTACTTGATAGTATTGGAGAGAATCAGATGGGAATTATGTTTTTCTTCCTGCACTGCCATGAACAGCACTGTATTCTAAGTAAACAATAAAATGATATGTTAAAGATTCTGAAAAGTTCAAGTAAGACTCAGCAAAATTAAATAAACGAGGCAATTGCTTTTTTAAAATATCTTTATTGATTAAGGTATTACATATGTGTCTTTATCCCCCCATCACCCCCCGACCCCTCACTCATGCCCTCACCCCCCTGTTGTCTGTGTCCATTGGTTAGACTTACATGCATGCATATAAGTCCTTTGGTTGATCTCTCCCCCTTACCTCCACCCTCCCCTACCTTCCCTCTGAGGTTTGATGGTCTGATTGATGCTTCTCTGTCTCTGGATCTGTTTTTGTTCATCAGTTTATGTTGTCCATTATATTCCATAAATGAGTGAGATCATATGATGTTTATCTTTCTCTGACTGGCTTATTTCGCTTAGCGTAATGCTCTTCAGTTCCATCTATGCCGTTGCAAATGGTAAGAATTCCTTCTTTTTTACCACAGTGTAGTATCCCATTGTGTAGATGTACCACAGTTTTTAATTCACTCATCTGCTGATGTGCACTTAGGCTGTTTCCAAATCTTAGCTATGGTGAATTGTGCTGCTATGAACATAGGGGTGCATATATCCTTTCTGATTGGTGTTTCTGGTTTCTTGGGATATATCTCTAGAAGTGGATCATTGGGTCAAATGGGAGTTCCACTTTTAGTTTTTTGAGGAAACTCCATACTGTTCTCCATGTGGCTGCACCAGTCTGCATTCGCACCAGCAGTGCACGAGTGTTCCTTTTTCTCTGCATCCTCACCAATACTTGTCGTTTGTTGACTTGTTGATGATAGCCATTACTTTTGAATGGCTACTGCTGAAATAGTTATCCAAGCTGAGCCAGCGAGGTGGTCTGGTTGCAAGAGGCAGTGTCCGTCCCTGTCACTGCTGCCTTTCAGGGATGAGAGCAGGTCAGGAGGGGTAGATAAGCCTGCGCTCCACGCAGAGCTTTCCTCCGAAGATCCATCTTCTGGACTCCTTGGACTCAATCCGTTTCCTCAGAGGCTTTGCACTATTTTAAAAGACATTTCACTTAATATAACAGAGAAGAAAACAATAATGTGCAACACGTTTCATCAACACACAAAGTGGGTTCTGTGGAGGGAGCAATGAAGAGTCTTGCGTAGGCTCTGGGACCACCTAACGTTTCGATGGCTCGTATGTGGGAAGGTTACAGAGAGTGAGCGCAGGGTGTTCTTAGTTCAGGAAATGGGTTGCTGAAATTGAAACCAATTTATTTAAAAATGGAAAAGCAGATACAGCCAACTACTTAAAAGCTGCAACACCCCATTTTTAAGAGGGTTTGGAACAGGACAGTGAGGGAGCAACAGTTCTTCGGTTTTTTTATAGTGAAGTTTTAAAACAAACTTCAACACTTTGTTTTAATCCTCCGAAGTTTTTTTAGAAAATATGCATCAGATATCTGGAGAAACCAACTTGACCCCTATTTTTAAACTTTCCTGAAAATTTAGCAATAAACATAAGTATAAAATTGCATAAACACATTTACCCACACAACACCATATTTTCCAGTCTTCTGGGACCAGCCACTCACACTCCATACAAGGAAAAACTGTTTCTCCCACTCCCCCCCCACACTTGGATGGGTGTACAGATCCCATGCCCCTGGCTGTCTCGTTGACCACAGGGAGGTCCATGACCCAAGCCAAGGCAATAGGAGTAACGCCCACTCACTCAAGCAATTGGTCCAAGAGTGAGCGCCTGCCCGAAGGTGAGCTTCTCTGAGGCTTTCTTTCCCAGAGGTCCATCACCATTCAAGAGAATGGTGTGGTGACAACAAAAGAAGCCAAGGTTTAAGGCAGAGAAATGGAAAGACAGTTCTGGTACTTCCAGTTCTAACTCCAGGTGACTCTGAGGGCAACCCTGCCTCTTCCCTACCTTTGTCAAGAGCTGCCAAATTCCCTTTCTGGGATAAATTTTTCTGAGATTAGTTTCTAACACTGCAACAGAATGAATTGTGACCAATGCACCTATCTATCCAATAGGATTGGTTAAGCAAACATATTCATAGGCTCAAAATCCTATGGCCATTAAAATAATGAATGGTTGCCCTCGCTGGTTTGGCCCAGCGGATAGAGCATCAGCCTGCGGACTGAAAAGTCCCAGGTTCAATTCCGGTCAAGGGCACATGCCTGGGTTGCAGGCTCAATCCCCAGTAGGGGATATGTAGGAGGCAGCTAATCAATGATTCTCTCTCATCACTGATGTTTCTAGCTCTCTCTCTCTCTCTCTCTTTCTTTCTCTCTGAAATAAAAAAAATATTAAAAAAATAATGAATGTCATGCAAAGATGTTCTGATACATTAAGTGAAAAAAGCTAGTTACAAAACAATATTCATAGTATCAACTGACTATGTTTGAAATGGCAATTTTTACCTGGAACATTTTAATGGTAGACTTCTTTTCTGGGTGCTGAGACAGGTGATTTTTCTAATTATTTTCCATATTTTATCATTTTTTACTTTGGTAATAAGAAAATTATACTAAAAACCAAACCTTTGGTCCAATCCTTTGAAACCTAATCACGCACTGCTTCACTTTGAGTTTTTCCATGCCCCCCTATTTCTAAATAAGCTTTCTGAGACATGGGGACACATGCCTCCCTCCTCTTTTTCAAGCACTGGGACCTAAAGGGTGTCATTTGTAAAGATGGTAAATAATCAGCACCTTCTGCCAACACGGTCGCTGGCTCCTTAGCTAGTGGAGCAACGTACCAAAGAAACGTGTGACCTAAATGAACTCACTCAGTAACTTTCTAATTCTTTTTCTCCATAGTAACACATATAAAATATGAAGAACGTTTATTCAAGTGTTTTTTCTTCTCTTTCATAACTATTTCAAAAAGCCTGAAGTGTATTTTATACCTCCTTAAAAATTTCACCACTGGAGTCTGGGGCTTTGCACCAAGAAGCTGACTCTTTTCCTGCATTCCTGATGAAAAGCACGAATGGCTTACAATGTTGCTTTATTGAATTTTTTTCTCATGAAAATGACCCTGAAATCTTTGGAAGGCGTTTCTGAAGTAGTGTCCTAGGAAAGGTCAGTCTTTTATTAGACTTCAGGCCACAGGAGAACCCCAGGGACTTTTTTTTCTAGTATAATTTAACCCCTTCATTCAAGAACTTAAGAGCTAGCGTATGGTTTATAGGTGGATTTAGAGGCTTCTGTGTCTCCCGTAACCTTCCTTTCATCAAAACAATGGCTGTAATTAATAGTTATGATTTCGCTTTTCACCTCAAAGGACTTCACAAATTGTTACCACAGGACTCATGACACTCACTAATGAAGTACTGCGCAGCCCAGTGGAGAATTTACAATCTCCTCCAGTGTACACCACGGTGATGTTGCTACAGAGGAGGGTTGGTGGGGACATGACCCGGTCTCCTCCCCAGCACCAAAATTATGACTCAGGAATGGACTCAGTCAGCTCATCCTGATACCCCAAAGGCTGCCTGGCAAGGTCATGTCTTTTCAGTCCGTTCCACTGCAATGGCCATACAGGCGCCAGCAAATCACAGCTCAGGGCTCTGACCTCTCTGCTGCCATGACCAAGTGAATAATTTTTACATTTTTAAAAATTACTTTACAAAAAGAAAGAAAGAAGAGTACGTGACAGAGATTGTATGAAGTCTTTAAAGTCCAAACTTATTTATTATCTGGTCCTTTACAGAAAAAGCCTTCTATTCCCTTAGAATCTAAAGCTCAATGACAAAAGTGCAAGTGTAAAGCTTTGGGAATTCAAGCTATAAACACTGTGGAGCAGTCATGAGCATGTCCTTCGGGAACCTGGGCATCCTGCCCACTAAGTGCACTCCCTGGAAGTGTATTTCAGGTTTCACCTCGCTGTTTTTCAGAGTCAGCACACTGCTCTGAACTGCAGGGAATAGGCCCTAACACAGACCAAGTTCATGTACCAACATCCAACTGTGAACACTGTACACGCGGCTATTTATCAACCACAGGGATCATCAGCTATTCCTGTGGGACTAGAGCAGCACCCACAATAGCAAAGAAACGAGGGATAAAAGGGAACAGAAAACCCAGGTGCATGTTTAGGGAGAGACCTACAGGCAAGACAGAGCCCATTCACCACTGGAGTCTGGGGCTTTGCACCAAGAAGCTGACTCTGTTCCTGCATTTCTGATGAAAAGCACGAATGGCTTACAATGTGGCTTTATTAAATTTTTTTCTCATGAAAATGACCCTGAAATCTTTGGAAAGCATTTCTGAAATAGTGTCCTAGGAAAGGTCAATCTGGTCATGATTGGACCAGGCAGAATGCCAGCAAAATAGCCACATGGCCATCTAGCTGCAAACCTTTTGTCTAGCTTTTCAGCTAGTTTTATCACCTATGTATCTGATAGGTATTCACAAGCCCTACCAATTGGATCCTTACCAATAATGAAGATAACATTACCAGGTTCCTAATGCATTAGGAACAAATGTGTCTTGTGTGAGACATTGTGCTAAGTGTTTTGTATGTATTACCTCTTTTCAGCCTCCAGTAAGGCAGACATTGCTATCCCCATGTTACAAAGACAGAGTGGCACACCCCTCATCATGAAAGTCATCTGAAGTCAATCTAGCGCGTCTCCTGGGAACAGTCTCTGATTCACATCAATCTTCCTGCCAAGTTCATTGGACACAGATCCCTTGTGACAAATTTTTCCATCAAGAATCCAAAATCCAAAAAAAAAAAAAAAAAAAAAAGAATCCAAAATCCTCTTGGAAACTAAATCTAATAAAAATTAAAAAGTATTCTTGGTTATCCCTATCTTTGGAAAGGACAGTTAAGAAACCACAAAAATGTGCTCCATGCTGTAACGATGCTATTTGCATCATAACTTAAAGACTTTCCTCCTCTAACCCCCCACTGAGGACCTGAGCAGCCAAGTAAAGGTGAATGAAAGTCAGAAGAAATTGAACTAAACCCAAGACCAGAACCAAACGATTAGGGCTGTACATACTTTGAAGACGGTCCTAATACAAGAGTTGGTGGGTCTAAATGAATGCCCATGGACTCTCCCATTTCCAGTTGTTTCTCCTACACAGAAACATTATCAACCTTCATACATGTTTTCGCTGCCACTGAACAACAAGGCCTTTTAAGAAGTGTGGTCCACTTCTTCCTCCGGTGTATTGCCAGTCTTTGTGTTTCTCCATGCTCTTGATGTGTTGCCCAAATGTGACACCTACTATGGTGTTGGGCAAGTTTTCAGCTCCTACTGGATTGCTTTGCAGTTTTCATGTAGAATTCCTACAGGGGTCAATGGTACTTCAGTGATATGGGAGATGTTGGGGTTAGCTCCTAAATCCCTATTTAATCCATAGTTTGGCTGTCTAAGGAAACTCAGAAATAGCATGAATTCTTGACAAGAAAAAAAATTTTTTTTAAGGGAAAGAGATTTTTCTCCACCCTCTTTTCTGGACATGAGTCTGGTTCAAAGGAAAATTCTAAAGTGGGAAAAGCTTGGTTTGACAGCCACACCCATCCTTTCCCCACTCCCATTGTACTTCCTGGTCCTGGAGTGACCCTCCACCCACCATCGCCACTCTCAGGCCTTCATGCCATCTGCGCATTCCTCTCTCTCTCTCTCCATTAATCCACAGCTCCTTAAGCGAAGGGACTACGTCTTACCCACTTTTGCACCCTCAAGACCTTCCACAACCATTGGCACATAACAAAGCTTATGTCCCTTTCTACTCTCCAACATCAAAATACCTATTTCTTCAGCTCTGATATGTCATTCACCTATATGTAATGGAAGGTGAGGGGGTTACCCTTAAGTCATTTTGCATTAAAAATGGGATTAACATTTTAAATCATTATCTTATTTTATTCTCCTTCCCCCATATGCTTTAATTGATTTTTAGAGAGAGAGGGAGGGGAATAGAGAGAACATCATCGATGGCCTGCCTCCTGTGCACCTCTTACAGGGATTAAGCATGCAGCCCTGGCATGTGCCCTGACTGGGAATAGAATCGCGATCTCTTGGTTCATGGGTCCAAGTTCAACCACTGAGCCACACAGGTTGGGCTCCCCTACTTTTTATTATGGAATATTTTAAGCACACAAAGGTAGAGATAATAGCATAATGAGCTTGCCATACCCAATAGTACCCAATCTTTCACCAGCCATCTTCTGTCCAATCTAATATGTGTCATCCTTATTCCTTACCCTCCCACTCCTCTTCACAGTAGGTTATTTAGAACAAAATCATGGATATCATGTCATCTCACTATATTTAATGTTCTCCCTCATTTTTTTGACACTGGTTCTTTCCTTCCAACTGTTATGAATTTCTAAATATAAATAGTACTCCCCTCTTTCTTCAGTCACAAAGGATTAAGACATAAAATAAATACAATTAAGTCACAAATAAGAGAGATAAAGATTTTGCTTTATGTAAACTACTTAAATCTGAGATATTTCACATTGCTTTTCCCATTACCACCCTAACTCATGCCTACTATGGTTTTAAGGCTGTTACTCAAATGTGTGTGTGTGTGTGTGTGTGTGTGTGTGTGTGTGTGTATATATATATATATATATATATATATATATATATTAATCATAGGACGACACTCAACCAACTGAGCTACTCCAGCTGGGCTAAAAAAAAAATTTTTTTAATATGACATTTTCTCTTCTAAACAAATCTCTAAATTGGTGGAACTACTTTCTCTTACCAGGTCAGTTCCTTTAACCCCAACCCATTTCTGAAGCCACTGTTTTCCTGGGAACTCTCAAGTTTTTCACCAAGAACACCACTGTGGTGGGAGCTAAGAGCTCAGGCAGCTGCAGTGGTGGCGTCTGTGCTGAGTGCTTCCTGGGTGAAATGACACATATAAACACAATCCCACAGGAAGGAAGGGAAACCCCTCAGGAAACAGCTGTAACCAAAGAGGATTGGGGACTCTAAGATTCACAATCAAAACTGCAGTTTCAGCTGATCATCATAGCATCATAGCTGAAAGCTCTGGGGAGGGAGATCCACCACCAAGAAACTAATATGAGTTAAAGATAAGATTTATGTCTGCATCCAATCTGAAGTCTATTCCCTCCAAGCATCTGCTCCATGGTTAAATCATGAATCTTGGGCCAGACATTGGTAACAATCCAAATCCATCAATTTAATCCAGAGTGAATTAAGTCATGCGGCATATTTATACTGTGAAATATTATATAACTACCCACAACACAATGAATCAATCTTTTGTTGAGCAAAAGCAACAAATCAGAGGAATAATTTATTATAATTTTCTTGATAGGAAATTTAGGAGCAGGCAAAACTAAACAACAATAGAACAAGAGCAACAAGAAAAGAGTTAGGGTACCTTCTGATGGCAGGAAGATTGCAGTTCTAGGAGGACACGCAGAAGGTAGGGGCTGGGAGTGGATGGCAGGTGTTGGCAATGTTGTTTCTTGAGTTGGATGGTGATTACATAGAAGTTCCATTTTCAACTATTAGTTAATACATATGCATGATGCTCTTTTATGAAAGTATTTTATATATCACAATGTAAAGTATTTAATTTTTTAATTGCAATATGTTTCCCCCATAATTTGATTCTATACAGCTATAGAGAGGAAAGAAAAAGAAGGAAGTTACTAAAAATACTCCCAAGGTAAAGATAAGGAAACTGCCTCAGTTCTCTTCTTTAGATTCTAAGTTACTCATGATTCTAAGGGACTCATGATTGCAATTCTTAACAAGCAGTGGATGTTAAATAAATATTTGATGATGTTGAGGGTTTAAGCAATGATTCGCATAAACACCAGGAGTCGCCCCATAGAATATATTCTCATGGCACAGTTTTCAACTGACCAGCGGGATCTCACCGTGGTGTGAAATATAAGAAAGTCTCATGAATTTGCCAAGTTGACAGTTTGGGAGTGTGTTTGCTGTAAACTCAGTGACGGAAAATAAGTTCAGTAGCTTACTTTTGCTCCCCATTAAAGGAATTTAATGGTACAAGTGAGAATGTATGGAAGGTGTTTCAAACCTTACGGTGCCGGCCAGTAGCTCTCATTCTGGCCTCCTGCCCACCCCACTGCAGTACAAGCACTTGGGTCGGTGACTGCGCTCACTTGGCAGTGATTCAGAACAGGTGTGGAGCAGGAAGACTATTGGGGTAAAAATGCCCCAGCAATAAGTCTGAGGTGTTTTGGCTCATGTCTGTTTAAAAATAAAGTTATCAAAACCCCAAATTCAATGGAGCACGAATGAAGATCCAATTGGCTTTGTTAAATGATCATGAGTCAGGCAGCATCTTGTCCAGCAAGTAGAGGGTGCTCTGCTCAGAGGGGGTGGGCCATTTTTATAAGAAGGTGTGGCTGGGGAGCTAGTAACAAAAGTAAAGGTCAAAAGGATTCTCTTTTGACCAGGACATCTTCTTTTGGGGAGGGGGGACAACAAGGGCTTATCATACAGATTTCCTCTTCTTCCTATTGGGGGGCGGGGAGTTAGAGAGTCCACGTAACCGATTACCTCATTGGTGTTCACCAGAAAATTCCGGACTGTTTGACTGAAATTACGTTTCTGGTGAAGGGGAAACTGCAGGTAAGGTACTAAGTCCACGTTTGGTATCACCGGCTTTAGCACAAGTGATGCCATTTGGGGCCTGTGGTGTTAAAGCTTTTGTTTGTTTTTTTACAGCTAAGTTTGTCTGTTTATTTTAAAAATATTTTTAAAATTGGTTTTACTATTCCATTCCAAAGTTATTCTTTCTTGGCTTACATTTATGACATTTTACTTCATATGCTCGCACATTCATTCTGAGACTTCGCATCCTACAACACAAGTCCATTAAAAAACCGTGTCATGTTTTCAGTGCATGGGCTGACTGGGAGGGCCCTCAGATCTTTTACAGAGTCTAGCATCCTTGTTACATACATTCTTCTTTCCCCAATTTGAAATTATCCTGTGTTTATATTCATTAGTTAAGCAGCCACAGGCTAGACTTATTTCCTTTCTATAAGGAATGTTCTCATAAGTTTAATCAGTCCAGAATTAGGATAATAAACTGAGCTAACAGTAGCCTGTCTTAGCAAACTGTCAGCCTTGTTTCTCCTTCTTCTCTGAATTGCAAGCACACACACATGCACACACACACCATGCACACACAGGCACATACACAGGATTTTGTTTTCTGGAAACATGACTTCCTGCATAAAGATATTTGCCATAAGAGATTCTCTGCTGCCTTCAGAGAAACGCGGTAAGAGGTGAACGGTAAGCTGCACAGGGACAGGGAGAGAAGCACCCATGATGTTCTGGTTCTACCCATGAACTAATCATTTTACAGGATGTGAGTGATTTGGTGCTAAAGCCACAGCCTGTTCAGCATCAACTGTGTCTCCTTCTATGCCAGTCAATCCACATGAGTTCCTGTCCACTGGTGACTTTAAAAATAACAGTCAGGTTGTTCCTTACTGACCAGGTTGTGTGAGTCTTACTCATGTGGCAGACACATTCAGCATGACAAAATGGAATATCCTCTTCTCCAAGGTTCACGACAGAATTTCATTCTAGATGCATCCTTAGCTTCCTGGGGTTCTATCCTTGTTGCTTGAGCAACAGAAGGTTAAATTCGAAAAAGGGCATTTCCTAAGTGGCATCTGCCCCTCCCTCCTGGAGTTACCCTGTCGTATCTTAGAGATTTACTTTCCACTAATACACAGAACAGGCTGGTTCTCTGGAAAGGAGTGACAGAGTGGCTGCATCTCGTTCCATGGCCTCTGGAAGGGCAGCCTGGGTTTGCTCGGGCTTGGCCCCTCAGCCTGCTGAGGTCTCTAATTTGAATCCCTGTAGTTTGCTATGGTTGTAACTAGGTGTAATCAAGAGGAAAGCAATACTTTCAAAAGCAAGCTGCATTTTCTCTTTGTTTCACAAAAGCCTTCTGATTAGCCATCAAGGGATCCGCTGAACTCACTCCTTTTCAGGGGTGGGGCTGACACAGGGGCAGAGAGGGCTGAGCCCTAAAACACTGAACTGCTTTATAACTCTTACATGTCCTTAAACTTTGTATAACACATAGAAATCACATGTAAATAGGACAAATAGAGACTGTGAAGGGTGACAGAGAACCAATGGGGAGAAAACCAGAAATCAGGAAGAATGACTCAAAGTTAGTTTCTCTTTATGAGACTCTCAAGTAAGCTGTCTTTTCTTTGATTGAGTTTTGATATCTTGAGAATTCAAGTCACATACATGCCTGTTTTATAAGCTCATATAGAGTTGAAAAAGATCTTCTGGGTCACCTAACTTGGTATTTCACAAATGTTGGTGCACGCCAGAATCACCTAGGTGAGCTTGGTCAAAACATAGATGTTCCCCAAGTGATTTTGTGGCACCCCAATATTTGGGACTCGCTCATCTAGTTTCAATTCCTGACTCACACAGTCACCTTCAGATAGCTAGTGACAAACCAGTTGTCATTGGCTCTAGCAGACACGTTCCAGTGGTGTAAAATAATAGCGGGCAGTTGGTGAATAATCGAGGTTGACAAAGTACTCTAATGTGCAGAATGTGCCTTTCTTGTTACATATGTAGATGCCTAATGTCAGCATAGGCCCTCTTGATGGGACTAAACAAATAGAAAATTATTATTCAAAGGCAAAAGGGATGTATGAATTCTTTTCAGCTTTACTTTTATATTCAAAGCAAATCTGTTGTTCCATGAGCACTTATTCCTGGATTAGGGTTTGCTAAGCATGCCGTACTTTGATAATAGCAAGATTTGTGAAAATTACCCAGACTTTTATTTACCGCACATGTTTTTAATTAACTGGGTAGTCTCACCTATGTAAATTAGCCTAACTGTAGAATCCTAAGCAGTTTGGTACTTTTCCACTTATTCTTCCCACCCGTGGATACAGATTTATGGTATTCAATTGAATACAGTCCTTAACTATGTCAAAAGCCTTCTATGAATTCTAATAATTATGAGAATTAATTTTTGTTATGTAAATGACAATCATTTGAATATATTAATAAATATGAATCCAAGCACATAAAATGAGTGCAAGTGTTTTGTGGTTTACTACTTGCTGATCTGACTGCAGTTGTTAAGCATTTCAGCAGTGAGCCTATCCGGGAATCTATGAGCAGAAAGTGTTCATTGACATTTATGCCCTCTGGCTGCCAATGATTCATTCCCCAAGACCAGCAACCCCCCAGCTGTAAGACACATACAGACATTGACAAGAGAATGATTCATTGCCAACACTTGACTAGCTTTTCTTTTGACAATCTACAAAAGATTCTTGTTCATTTTTGTTGGTTTGGCTTGGAATAAACACAGTACTAGTAAAAGCCCATATGAAACCCAGGCCTGGTTTTTCCAGGGATTCAGTTATATTGCAAATTAAATCACACCCTCCACCCCATCCCAGAGTTCATGGTGGTATCAAGTGAGCTCTCTTATTGTGACACTAAAAGCCAGTAGCATGGTGTTTTCTCATCTCCAGACAATGGGTTACAATGGGGTTTTACCATCTCAGCACTATTTGCCTTAACACTACGAGTCCTGGTTAAGCACAGGCTTAGAGCCAAACCTGATTTTCCTGACCATTGGCTCCCTGGGTGTGCTATTATAGCTGTGGACCAGGAAAGCCTAGATGCCTACAAAAGGGTAGCGTATTTTTTATAACCTCCACATAGCACAAAGTCTATTAGCACCAATCACCTTCGATTTCTGCCACCACCATGTATTGCCTCTGTCAACCCATCTCCTGTCCTCCAATGTGACCTACATGACAACCAGGTGTGGTCAACAAAGCTCTGCTAGTAACCAAGGGAAAGCTCAAATGAAAGGTGCTCTCCCAGAGAAAGTTGGCTTGGTTTTCTAAATGCAACCTTCTAGAATTAATGCCTCAGCTTCCGGTGTCACGTGTGGGATATAAACACTAAATTGTGGCTCATGGGCCAAAGTGTGGGGAGGGAAGCACCAAGAAAGGTGAGTGAGAGAATGGGGAGGTATAGGTTAAGCAGAAATTTGCAATATTTCTGTCATAACTCCTACCCTTGCGTTATGCCTGCTAGTACCCTGATCAAAGATAGGTATCTTTGGGGGGAAATGTAACAACTAAATAACAAGGCTTTTAAACAAACATAATGGCCATATTCATCTGTTCAAATGCTGTTCTCCTTAGTGGAAGTGTCTGGAGAAGTGATTTGGACAGTGAGGCCATTGGTCAAAACATCATGGTCTCCTTAGGAATGGCCTCCAGAGTTAGCCTTTGGTTCAACATAGTTTCATCCAGCCACACTCTCCTCATGCACTGAACATTTAGTTTATAAAAACCACCACTATAAGATATAAATGTATTCTCATTTAGGATATTCATCCATTCATTTATTCATTCCTTTAATCAGCAACTATTTTCTGAGTACCTACCAGTCATCACACACTGTATTGAGCACACATACACGAGAAAGTTCTCTGCTAAGGAGCACACAGTGCAGTAGGAGAGACAGAGTGCCTATAGCTAATTAAAATTGGAGAAGATACATGCATATTCAAAATATAAAATAAATGCTGCTTCTGATAACACAAAGGAGGGGGCAATAATTCAGCTTGGGTATTAGGAAATATTCAATGCGATGGTAAATCTGAATATACTCTTAAGGGCATTAATAAATCTCAATAGGAAGAACAATATAACAATTCTAGGTCAAGGTAATCCTATCTAATAAAAGAGTAATATGCAAATTAGCAATCACTCCATGACAAAGATGGCCACCCCCATTGCCAAAAGATGGCGGCGCCCAGTCTGGCTCAGCCCCGTCACTGAAGTGGTCAGGCCTGTTAGCCAGGCAGGTGGCAGGGGAGGTAGGGGGCCTGAGGGGCAGAACAGGCAATCCGAGGGAGCTAGGGGTCCCCTGCCCAGGCCAGATGCCTTCACCAGAGGCCTCAGGCATGGGCAAGGGTGGATCTGGTGATCAGAGGAGGTAGGGGTGGAGCTGGTGATTGGAGTGAACTACAGAGAAACACCTTTTCATACTGCTTATTGGCTAAGCTCCCTGTATGCCACTGGTAATATTCTTAGTAACTTGGGTAATAAGAATCCAAAAAAGCGATCTAGGGTTTTTCCACCACACTCCTGGAGAGAAAAAAATGAAGGTCTAAGAAATGTCATATCCTGCCCTAGCCAGTTTGGCTCAGTGCATAATGCCTCAGCCTGCCGACTGCAGGGTCTGGGTTCAATTCTGACCAAGGGCATGTACCTAGGTTGCAGACTCCTCACTGGCCGGGGCTCAGGTCAGGGCATATGCAGGAGGCAACCAATCAAAGTGTTCCTCTCACTTTGACATTTCTCTCTGTTTTTCCCTTCTCTTCCACATTCTCTAAAAATCAATGGAAACATATCCTCAGGTGAGGATAAAAAAAAAAAAAAAGAAAGAAATGTTATATCCTATGAAAGACACATCTTGAAAATACCTAAAGAAAGTTG